>JAVQJS010029235.1:0-36386 GCA_036024795.1 Galaxias rostratus | reverse complement strand
CACACACAATATTTGGCAAAATGTAATCCAAGACTTGCATCAATGTGGTGTGAATACAATGAGCCACAGACATCATGGGGTCATGTATATTTGTTTGTGGCCACATGAAAGCTGATGAGAACCGTCAAGAAGAGAGCTTGTGTGAGCTGATGGACCTAATTTTATGCTTATTTACATGTGCTTCAGTTTGTGATTACGGTTGCAAGTCTATTTTTAGGTCTTGCAATTATTTCTATTATTTAAACTAACAATAGGCTGACTTCAAGTTAACTTGAACTAACCACCCATTAGATATTTATTTTATGTTCCTCCCTGGCTTTCCAAAGCATGGTGCTTCATTATGACGCAGCTCAACAAATTATTCATATTAATCATGCCTACTCCACAGCTTTCTTTTGATCCTTTGCTTGACTATTGATGACTACATATAGATTTTTTCATGTTTTATTTTCTACTTGGTTCTAGTGCTGTTCCCAACACCCTCCTGCTTTAATCCCAAATAGTCCTTCACATATGTAAAGTGAAAATATTTTAAAAGCTAGTAAACTGCAAATTCCTTGAGTAAGGACCTGTGATAAGACTTCACTTTCAATGTTTAATACTGAACGTGTTCTTACGTTTTACCCTTATCAAATACAATACATATTTTGTAATTTGACTTTTGGAGAGAACGCTATCTGTTTGGTTATCCAAACATGGAAGAGGTTTGGACAAAAGTAACCACTGTTGAAAACCAATGGTTTTGTTTCCCCTCACCATGTATTAATCTCACCCATTCAGCAACCTGCATTTGGCCAGTATGGAAGGCTGGTTAGCCAATGACGGGTAAGATCCCACCACAAATCTTTGGGACAACCTAAGACAGGCACAGTCACGATTACTCGCCATTCATTTAGCGTGAACATCACTGAACAATGGCAAGAAGAAAACGGAACAGAAGCATGGAAGAAAAAACGTGAATGGGTTGAGAGGTAGAGGGGAAAGCATCGACTTAGCAAATAATGAATAAAAAAGTGGATTCTTATTAACTTGCCTAGAATGGAGGCAGCGTAAGCTCAAATATACACCACAAGAGAGCATGTCTGCTTTACTCAAAGCAAGAAGATTCAATTCTTAACTCCACTGGGACTTGATCGACCAACGATCTGAAACAAAAATCCTGTTTGGTGGACACAATATAAAGATGGAAATATGAGGTTTCTGCTTCTCTCATTCTGAAAATGGCTGAAGCCGACTGAAAACAAAAATCTAAAACAAAGAAATGAAGTCAAGTTCCAGTCAGTCCATTTATGTAAATATCACCCCATACTCCCTATATACACCATGCTCTGTCTGTTGAGTTTGGTCCAAATAGATGTATCAGAGGAATACTAATTGACTGTGACTTAAGCATTTGGTAGAGTTGGTGATAGTTGTAAAAAGACAAATGTGTTACATATTTAACTTCTGCACAGAGAAAATGCCATGGGATCAGTGGTTGAGGGGGTTGGTATAACAGCATCAGGACCCTGCTTCCCCTCATATCTTCTCCTTTCAGAAACACATACTTTGCAAGCTGGGCAACCACAACTAAAATGTGCTTCTCTTTCTCAGACTAAATATCAGGAGTTAGTTTATTGAGACAATCAATGGTTCATAATGTAAGGCTACATCGATATTAATGGTAGAATGCTTGGACCCCAACTTTCTGTTGAACCAGATCTGAATTAAGCTTTGTTATATTCCGCTACCTTTCACTGTAAGCTGTCTGTCTGTGTGTTTGGAGAGTAGAAAGATAGCAAAGTGTGTCTGAATTGTGGAAAGCGAATGTGTTATTGATTGTGAGTGTATTTGTTGGTTCCTGTGTCAGAAGTCTGTGTGTTTCTGCGGTGCCGGTGAGTAATACACACAAGGTATGTACACACTTGGGACGGGCTTGCTGGGCAGCATGAGAACGAAGGAAAGACTAGATCAACTGAGGAAATCTCTCTATTGCAGTGTGTTCATGTATTAGATGTGTTGATCCATAGTGACCTTCAATTGTGCGTTCACTTAGAATATAGTATTAGTCAAGCGCAAAATGCCACTGGGATACATGCTTTACAATTTGCCATGCCATCAAGAAAAGGTTACAGTGGAACTACAATGTGTGTATTATAGCTGTCAAGGTTTTTCTTACCAAGTTGGTGCATGGTTATTATGTAGTGTGTTGAGCAAGTCTGTGTAGAACTGTGTGCAATATTTATAACTATCTTGTTTTTCATGATACCAGTGCAATCCGACAGAGGTTCCCAAGGCTGATAAAATTGGTAATTAGCCTTTTTTTTGCATTGCATACTCAATCAATATGGTGTCCTTCTCTTAGATTAGTCTGAAATAACAAAATACGTCTTATTTGACCTCCTAAAATCTAAGGTAAGGTCATCTGAAACGTTTTGCTTTGTCTTATCTTAAATTCAGGATGGCCAAGATCTCCCCCCTTCAATAGGGTTTGATGTAGAAACTCCCACTGCCATCCCCGCCTGCAAGGTAACTAGATGGACCTTTCCGTTGGATTTAATTTAGAATAGGGGATGACTCGCAACTGATGGGACACTCGCTCCAAAGTGTCTGTTGTAAGAAGTTGTCTTTTGAAAACAGATAGGCTGGAGCAGCCAATTGAGACCATTGTTTTTAAGGATGACTGGCTATTGTTTATTTTGACAATGAAAACAAATACTTATATCTTGAAAAACATAAAAGTATGTATCGGCCTTTATTTTAATTTTTATTCTTTTTTTTATTATATTATTTACTTCACCATCAAACCCAGGGCAGCTGTTTCGGTTCTGATGAGATCAAGTCCATCATCCTGCGATTCCTGCAACAGTAAGTTAATTTGCGTAACAATAACATCAGGCTACTGTAATACTTTTTGGTTCCTTAGTATATACAAAATACATTGTCCGACCCCCAAACATGTCTCCTTTGAGGGAGGATTTAGAATATTCTTGCATGTGCTTCATTCATAATACATAGTTAATATATGTTCATACCCACACCGTGTGTGTTTTTTTCTTACCAGATACTACAGCATATATGACTCTGGAGACAGACAGCTTCTTCTTGATGCCTACCATGAAGGGGCCTCTTTCTCGCTCAGTACACCCTACTCCAACCAGAATCCGTCCAGGTGACAACAACACACACACAAATACAATTAAAATATTATGTGCCATGCATGCTATGCGCATGCTTATTCATAAAAAGTAGTAAGACCAACCCATACATCCAACGAATAACTGCCACATCTCAGTCCCCATTGCACACTTATTACTGTGCTGTACTTACTGGCTTTATTTTGACTCACAGGTCCAGTCTAGGAGAGTACCATAAAGACAGTCGTAATCTGAGGAGGCTCAAAGATCCATGTGAGTAGTCCAGAAACTATATATCAGCCCGCTACACCATGTCACACTTTTGTGTGCAGTTTGTGCATCTAGTAATTGTACCCTCTAAAACAGCTGCACGCTTCCGTCTTCTGAAGCACACGCGGTTAAACGTTGTGGCGTTCCTCAACGAGCTCCCGAAAACGCAGCATGACACTGCTTCTTTCAATGTTGACGTGAACACCTATACGGTCAGTAAATTAGGAATTTAATAATGCTTTTAACTATTTAACTGTTTAAAGAAACATCGCACATGATTAAACATTGTCCATTATAAATTGCAGAATACGCTACTTACATTCACAGTCAGCGGAGTGTTCAAAGAAGGTAACTAGTCAAATAAACAACAAATCGGCTACACCTTTATATGTGTCTTCATGATGATAGATGACGACAATGGCAAATCTGATTTTGTTCAACCCTTGGCATTTCTTCTTTCCTTCTTGTAGTTGATGGGAAATCACGTGAATCCACAATGGCCTTCTCCCGGGTATTCATCACTGTCCCTGCTGGGAACTCTGGGTAGGCCTATGGAGGGCTCCTCGTCATGCCAAACCCCTTCTTTTCCATAATCTTTGTATACCCTCAACACAAACAAGTTATAAAAGTTCTGTCCAGATAGTCTGTATGCATAGAATATACGTATGGCCTTGTTCTGTTCTATGTTTTTCATAAAAAGATTAGCCTTGAAGACACAAATAACAGTTGAAATAAATAAATAAGAACATTGTGTCACAGGTGAAAACTGCACTTGTAGAAAACAAGGCTGTAGTCGTTTCAATCTTTCTCTTTTCACAGTCTTTGCATAGTGAATGATGGGCTATTTTTGCGAACGGCCACAACAGAGGAGATTCGTCGAGCATTTGTAGCCCCAGCCCCAACCCCGTCCAGCAGCCCTGTACCCACTCTGACTGCCCCCCAACAGGAGATACTCTCTGCATTCTCAGTCAAGTCTGGCATGAACATGGAGTGGTCTCAAAAGTAGGCATATAAAAGATCACGTTTGTGATGCGTGTGTTGTATGCTAAGTTGTACACTTTGCTCACCCCAAGCTATTCACCATTTGTGACTTTTTTTGTGTGCTTGTGTATTTGTTTTTGGTTTGGTTTTAATATACCTTGTTGTGTTTCAGATGTCTTCAAGACAATGAGTGGGATTTTAACAGAGCTGCACAGATCTTTACACAACTTAAGGTAACACCATAATCTACAATACTGCATTCATATAAATATATGGTGGGATCAGATCAGCCACATCAATACAGTACATGACAAAAGTCTTGCCACTTATCTATTTTGTAGAAACAACAGTTTATAACCTGACTTTTAATTGAACCATTGGTTTCAGAAATGGTTTGTATGAAGCCAAAACTCTCCCAAACTATGTTTAATATACTAAAATGTATTTTCCTTACTGAAGAAAGGTTGATAATTTAATAAACACAGAAAGGTCAGATTTTGGCAAGACAAAGGTTTTGTCACCTACAGAGAGTATGAAATGTAATGAAATGTAAAATGTAACAAATAATTTACTGCAAATACAAAAATATGTTGCAAACATCAGTGAATTAAGCAGTGGTGCAGTGAGATACATGTCTAATGTCTTGTGTGACTTCCATGAGCTTGAAGGACTGCATCCATGCGGTTTGGCAATGATTCATTCATTTTATTGATGAAGTCATCAGTAATAGCAAAAAAAGCAGTCTTTTGCCTCTCAGAGATCATTCTACCCCAGACTTGCTCAATGATGTTCATGTCTGGTGACTGAGCTGGCCACTCCTGGAGCACCTTGATCTTCTTCGACTTGAGGAACTTTGATGTTGAGATGGAAGTAGGCGATGGAGCACCATCCTGCTGCAAAATTTGACCCCTTTTATATTTGGGAATGTAAGAGGTTGCTAATACTTCTTGATAATGTATGCTATTGATATTGCCTTCCACCCAGCAAATCCCTCAAACACCCCCATATTAGATGTAACCCCAGGCCATGATTTTTCCGCCACCAAACTCAACTGTTTTCTGGGTGGGTCTCAGATCCATGCGGGCTTCAGTAAGTCTCTTGCAATATTTGCAGCGGCTGTGGTGTAATTCAACCAAAGATTCGTCTGAAAAAATCCACCTGCTGACACTTCCAGCGTCCATCCTTTTGGCAGGCTGTGGGCCTTTTTAATTGCCTTTTGTTTAGTGATGGTTTCTGGGCATTGATTTGACCATGGAGGCCATATGGAGACAGAATTCTACAAACTGCTCTGGTTTACACACGGACTTGTGGTGACCATGCCTGGTGAAACTCTGCTTCAGTGGAAATTTGGCTGGCCTTGGATTTTCGAGGCCAACAAACGGTCTTCCTGAGCCGTTTTCTTGCGGGGTCTGTCGGACCTGAGTTTGTCAAAAACGTCTCCAGTCTGCAAATGTTTTGCTTATTCTTTGTACTTGACGCTGAGACACATTGAAGGCCACCTCAGCAGTGGATCAGGTCTTCAGATAATCAACGTTTTGGTCTCAGGGTGAATCTTGGGTATGTTGTCAGAGGTCAAGTTTGAGTTGATTTGAAGGTCAGGTGTGCTGGGTTTCTTTTTATACACACTCACTAATTGATTGATCAATTTTTGATCACAGGTGAGGCTGTACTCTAGGATTGGGTGCCTCATATGACAAGGCGAAAAGACTTTTGACTCAGTGGGCTTTACCAAGCTGTGAACGGTAGAATGGTTTTTAGCAGTTTTGTTTTGCACCAAAACATTATTTAAAAAGGTGTTGGGATTAAATTTAGCCATTTCAAATTATTAGACATATATCTGAGAGGCACTTAAGGTTAACTTGTACCCAAGCGACAAGACTTTTGTCTAGGACTGTATATATACTAATCAGTATTTGCTGTTGTCTGTGACATTGAGAACAATTGTTTGATACAATTTTTTTTGTCCCCTCCACAGACAGATGGCAAGATCCCTGATGTCGCTTTCATAAAGTGAATGCATATTATGTACAGTTCTGCTATGTTATTGAATAATAATAGTTCTCAGTAAGTAATTTTAAGTAGTTTTCTATAAAAACATACAATTTTAGTTTTTCTGATTTTGTTTTTAGTTCCTTGGTTTACTGGAGATGTAGGCTAGAAATTGGGTACAGCCGAGAAATTGTGTGTGGCATCGTTTTAACCGCAAAGACTAAAAAATTGTTTTCTGTTATATATTGGTTATTATTGTAACCTTAGTTTTTTTTTTTTATCAGTATTGTGTTTTATGTTTTTATAGAAATAAAGAGAAATTACCAATGAAGTCCTTTGTGTTAGCCGAGATGTTGTGTTGTAATTTTCTCATAATTTGCTACAATTATAATATGCAGCACAAATATAAGAAGGATGGGATATTATATGCAGTATTAAAAACGGCATCCATATCAAGTTAATGCGGACTTTGTGTGCCACTGCACTGGCATCTAATTGCAATGTAATCTATTGCCCTTTTATCGCAGATTATGAGGCGCTTGAGTGGGTTGTAAGAATCAATTTGACGTCTACATCAGTCCTATACAGATTTCTTATGAACATCGGCTTCATGCGGATGAATGCCCTGCTAAATGGCCCATATGACTTACCTTGAGTTGGGGGAAGCCATATGAAGAGTTGTTCAAGAAGAGTTGTGGAGTTGTATTGACATGTGTTTGTATGAATTGATATACTCACACACATTATATATATAATGTTTTGTGTATATAAAATCATATATATATATATATAACGTATTTATTTATTTTGATGGTCAGTTGGTAATGCAATTTCTAATTGGAACAAAGATTTGCAATCTTAACCCAAGTGGTTTACCTTCTCAACATGGCGTTTCTGATACCCCTTCCGGGATTTTATTAACAATGACGCAATGACGCATCGTCGTCCTTTCCATACCATCAGTTCGCGTATGAAAACAATAAACAACCCTGAAACGGGAGAGAGGACCTGTATCTGGATTGCGAAGCAAATTTTACAAGTTATGAACTGAAATCCTGAAAGACAACAAAGATACCTTCTTGTAAAGCAACTTTTGATTTTCATCGGTCCTGACACAAAGGATTTTCACGTTTTAGTGTATACGGAGAGGAGACTTAGCGACGGTGTACCCCCTTCCTTAGCCCCTTCACTTAGCTAGCTAGGGTAGCTCATTCCTTGTTTGCACACTTGTGTTTGTCTGTTATGCAGTTTCCAAAGGACGGGTTTCGCACTCATTCTCCGTCACTTATTCGTTCCCTCGCCCCGTTGTCTCTTGCCCTATGTCTCGCTGGCTTTTCCCCTGGTCAGGCTCAATCAAGAAGCGGGCCTGTCGCTACCTCTTACAACACTATCTTGGTCACTTCTTGCAAGAACGATTGAGTTTGGAACAGCTGAGCTTGGACTTGTATAACGGCAGTGGTGTCATTAAAGAGATCCATCTCGATGTTTGGGTAAGTTCGTACAGGCGGAGGATATAGGAACTATCTTTCCCCACCCGTTATATGTGTGCTTCATGCACCCTAAACTATTTCGCAATTTTGCTCACGAGTACAACAACAATTCTCATCGTCGTATCATCTCACGGTTCTAGGAACAGCAGTTTGGAGAAAAACATGATCCAATAGGCTAGCCTGAATAATTTTTGCAGCTGTCATTACAGTTATTGCGTGTGATATCGTTTTTGGGTAGGGTGAGATGAAACTGAGTTTTAAAACAAGTTCTTCAAATGATACCGAAACCATTATCAACTGTTCACTCCTATCGTCAGCACACCTAGGCAAAAAAAATCGTCCCACGTTCATTGTTCTCATGTTCACACTTAACTAATTGACCGTTTCCTTTTATCACAGGCGGTTAACGAGTTGTTGGAATCATTGGGGGCACCCCTGGAGATTGTGGACGGGTTTATAAGCAGTATATCTGTAACCATCCCATGGCAAGCACTTGTGACGGACCACTGTACCCTAGTAATTTCTGGCCTTCAAATAACATGTCGGCCCAAGTACCGGACCAGTAAGTTACAAATAGGAGAGCAAACGAACCGGTCTTTGTGACTTTATCTGGTTTAACATGACCCCATACTATAGTTAAAATATAATGAATAAGCTATAAGCATTATTGCATAATTATATCAATCTCTTTAATTTAAAAATGAGTGTTTTTATGTCAACTCAGACTACAGACAGCTATAAACTATTAATTTAATTGACTGCTTTGACATGATACTACATAATAGAACGATAGATTATTTTTGACAGTTTCCACTGATTTATATATGTGATAAACATCCCCCATAAATAATTGGCTTACCAAGGGAAGAAAAACTTTACTATGAATATAAACCAAGGTTGTTTTCACTATGAAACTATGAAAATTTAATACATAATATTTAAGACCATGGAGGATTTTTTTTATCTAATAAAGTAATACTTGTGAGTAATTGAATAGCCCTCTAAACAGAGGTGTGTTATTTACATTCAGGTGGGGGATGGGACTCCCAAGGCTGGTCCAACTGCATGACCTCCAGCATGCAGCTGGCACAAGAGTGCCTGAAGGACCCCCCAGAGGAGTCAGAGGAGCCGCCCGCTCAACTGGAGGGCTTGGAGATGTTTGCACAAACAATTGAGACCGGTGAGGGACATTAATGTCAGTTGTACAGGAATACATACAGGCTTACTTGTATATTGTGAAGGCCCTCGGTTTAGATGTTTACAGGTAGAGTTCTACGATTTAGATTTTTGTGAATTGACTTGAGTTATCCCTCTATTGAATGCAGTGCTGCGCCGGATCAAAGTCACCTTCCTAGACACCATAGTCCGCATTGAGCACCAGCCCCTAGACCGGGAAAAGGGCATTGCCTTAGAGGTGCACATTAAACGGTAGGGGTGTTCTCCCTGCATTCATGCACATATTCACTAGTACCAGTGTGTACAGTACAGCAATTTCTTTGTTCCAGATACAGCAACATGAATGAACAAAAATGCCTCTTGTTTGAATAAAGAATTGTTGACAAGGAAATGGATTCCTTTGTTACTGAGCTACAGCCACTGCCATATGTTTTATTGAGTTCACTGAGTCCTACCTGTGTTTTTGCTGCCACCGGGTGTCAGACTGGAGTACTGTGATGAGGCGGTGCGTGACCCGGGCAGCCAGTCGACCGTGCCTGTGGACATCCACCAGCCTCCTGCCTTTCTGCACAAGATCCTCCAGCTCAGTGCCGTGCAGCTACTGTACGAGAACATTGGCGGGCCACCGGTAAACAGAGCACCAACACAGACACACACACATCAACACAGCAAAATTCTAATATTTTGGATAATTTTACTTGATCTCACCTATCAGAATGAGATCAGACAGAGACATTCTGAGAAGTTCTTATCTGTTACAGATAACTGGTACAAATCCCACTTTGCATTCAAATATCTGTGCCTGCTCTTTTCATAGGTGACCCTATCAAATATTGTGATACAAAAAAACTGAACAATTTTTTGCCCTGTAGCAATTGGTTTTACTCTCCATCAGACTTCCTGCCAGCCACAGGGCACAAAAAAAAACTTTCATATCACATGGCAATGCAACCTGTTGGTGTGCAAAAATGTCAGTGAAAGTATCAAGTGATAAACCAATGTTTTCTTCCTGTGTCTAAACCATAGGCTCCTTTGTCCGTGGACACCCCAGGCTCTGTTTCATCCAGCGATGGCGAAGAAGAAGATGAAGACGAAGAGGAGGAGGAAGAGGAAGAAGAAGAGGATGATGAAGATGGGGAGGAAGATGAGGAGGAAGATGACCGCCCAGCATCCCAATCTTCCCCCCCTCAGGCCCTCCAACAACCTCTTCTAATTGGAAACTGCTCTGGTTTCATGGAGACCACCGTCAAGATCAAACAAAACGAAATGTTGCCTGGCCCTAAGGTGTGTGTGGCTGTGTGTTTGGATAGAAGGGTGGCAAAACATTTTTGGGTGTTTCACGTATTCCTGCCTTTTCATTCAGTGAAAAGTTGGATCTTTTGAAATGCACTCGTTTTTCCTTGCAGTTGGAGCTGGATGGGAAGGTGGGCTGCCTTCACCTGCTGCTATCCCCAGATCAGATTACTAACCTGACTGACCTGCTCTCGGCCCTCTGCATAGACACAGGTGCCCCAACGCTGGCCTGACACCTCAGCCAGTGATTGCTGTCTGTCAACACACTCAAATCTAGAGTTATCTTTTGTATCATTAATGTCAACCCCTTATCCATAACGGCTAATGATAGACTGGTCATACATCTGTCCTGTCTAGCTTAACATTAACCTGCCCAGGGTCTTTCTTGTGTCCCAGAACCGGAGGATAAGGGTGTCGGGGTCCACTGCCGCCCACTAGACTCGGAGGACCTACGCCTGATCGAGGAGGACCTGAGCAAGCAGCTGAGCTCCAGTCCCGGGGACATGGAGCCAGAGTGGGACACCGAGCCCGACCCAGAGCCTTACTTACGCGGCATGGAAAACGGAGGTACTGTCCCACATTCAGCACCGAACCAGACCCATGCCCCAGACAGCATTGAGGCATTAGCAAGGGCTGTAAAAATATAAAAAATGTCAAATGTGGGTCAGGTTAAACCACTGAGTAGTGGAGTGGAATAGTTAATTCATTTATTGTTGTTTAGTGTGAGTGTGAAATGTTGAGCCCAATATAACTGGATGTGTGTTTGTTTGTTCCCAGATATGTTTTTCTCCATGGGACCTGGCGGAATGACCAGCAGTGTGACGTCCGTGCGTTCGGGTAGTGAGCTTTCTGACAGCGACATGGAGTCCTCCACACACAGCCAGGCCAGCTACACACAAGGCTTACCATTCTCTGCACAGGTATGTTGATGTTGGTTTGTTTGTGTTTGTTTGACTCGACCTGCAACAACCGCTAGAATATGTTTATGTGTCCCAGAACGGTCCCAGGCGTTATCCTGCTGCTGGATCGCTGTCCAGTCTGCCCCAGTGCAGAAGCAGGCCCAAAGGTAAGCTGCAATCTACACCCACCCACACACACACACACACACACACACACACACACACACACACACACACACACACACACACACACACACACACACACACACACACACACACACACACACACACACACACACAAACTACTTGGTTGCCATTTATAAGGTCCTAATCCTTTGCCTTGTCCAGGCCGCTCACATAGTAGCCAGGCAGAGCCTCTGAAGACGGACGCACTGATGCGACTCACCTTGGGCGGTCTCACCCTAACCCTGTTGGAGGAGGACCCGACCCCAGGACCTGATGGAGCCACTACATTGGCCCAGGTGTCTCAGACGTTTTTCCGGGAGCTGGCATTCTTCAAGGACAGCATGTTCAGTGAGAGAGACTTCCATCACCTCAGAGCCAGCTTTGCCAAGGCCTGCCCTCACTCTCACCTCAGGTAGGGAGTAAAAAAAACACACGCACACAACGTACTGAGGAAACACTCTCACAATGTCGGACCACAAGCTGTAATGCCTTTCCGTTGGATTTAGACACACATTTTTGCTCACACACGCTCACACATGACTGTAGGTACACACCAATATCACAAATTTACAAGTAGAGAGACGAATATGCAGAGCTGCTGTAACAAAACAGTGCAACGTTCCTCTCCAGGCTAACAGGCGCAGCGGTGCAGGTGGCGTGCGAGGTGCGGAGCGGTGGGCGCCATGCCCGGGCTGTGACCTCAGACCTGTCCTTCAGCCGGCTGGAGCTGCTGGAGTGTTTGTGGGAGCCAGCCAAGCCCCAGTACACAGAGGTAGAGAGTCCTTCACTGCCCTCTCTATTTTTGCTATTGTCCTTTCTCCTTCTTCTTGATTGATTCGGACCCTGTGCCTTTCTGTTCTTCCCAGTTGCTCCAGTTCCAGAGGGCTGGTCTGTTTACAGTAGGGGCCACCGCCAGGCCTTGTGCCCAGCTCCACTACAGCCTCACAGAAAAACACCTGCGCAAGGTATACCAAAATACATACAGCTGGGCAGCGTATTCTGATCCCTGTCTCTTTGACGTAAACCAAACTGTTTGTCATGATCATGTTGTGTTTCAGGGCAAGCAGCGTGTGGTGCGGAGGGACAGCGTGCTGAGAGTGGAACTGGGAGAGCTGAGTGCTGAGTGGGACCTGGACTTCCTCAGTCGCCTTAGAGCCCTTAGCAAAGCCTTCAGCCACTGTCCTGTCCAGACCACGGGACCGTTACACACACAGGTAGGGACCTAAAACGGCCCCCTGCTGCACAAACCTCCACCCCTAACTCTGCAATGAGCCTAATCACACGTGGATTGGAGTAAGGTCTAAATTAGACGGAGACCAATTCAAGTGGTTAATTGATCTCTCTCTCTCTCTCTCTCTCTCTCTCAGCCCCAGTCCAATGAGCTGCACTCCTCCCTCAGCCTCCTGTCTCCCCACGCCATCCTTAAGCTGCGCTTCCCTATCCCTGACCTTCGACCACCAGCTGATCGCCGCCCACCTAACCTCCGGGTGGTCCGTGACGAGACGCTAGTGCTGGAGCTGTGTGACCTGGAGCTACGGCACCAGGAGGGCCCAGACATCCAGGCGGAGCCGGCGTGGGCGGGGTCGGGCCAACCTCCTGGACCTAGTCTCACTCAGCTGCTAGAGGCCTCCTTCAGCGACCTGCATGGTGAGGCTGACCTTCCTAGTGACCGTGGTCCAGTTGTATCAGTCAAATACAGAAGGGATTTAGGAACAAGCAACCCACGGGGTGCATGTATTTCAAATCAAATTTGATGCGAGTATTGATGAAGGTAAAGAAAAACTGTTTGCCTATGGTTTTGTAATATAATACTTGAAGTGAGGATGAACTAACGGTTGGAAGCAATAGTTTTGTTTGGACTCCAGCGGTTGTTGTTTTCCATCAGTAGCCTATCTTTAGGTTTATTTCAGCTCGCTCTTTCACAAGCTTGCGAATAATCACACTTGCAGTGTTCGCAGCTACAGGACGCTGTGATAACATTGGCATGCTCTGTGCCTCTCCCAGGGACGTACGAAGGCTGGGAGGGCGGCTCCTTCCCCTGTATTCGGGTGCAGAGGAGCGAGGACTCCCTGGCCAGGCTGTCGGTGCGCGTTAGCGGTGGGGAGGGTGTTGGCTCGGCTCTGGGGGGCATGGGCGCGGGTCTCATGAGGGACCTGGGCTCCATGTCCTTCGAAAACCCCTGCGAGCTCCGCGAGAAGACCGGCTCGCCCTTTTCCTCCAACCGCACCATGTTCGAGACTGAGGAGGTAATGCTGGCTTTCACAAAAGCTGACACGTCCTCTCTGCTGTCCTCATTCCTACTCTCTGATGGCCCACATTCTGATTCTCACACACCCAGCCGCTGTTGTTATCGACTCATTTATTTTTCATGGAAGCAGCTCGCCCCCCCCCAACCCTCACCTTCACCCTTCACGCTCTTACACCTTTTACAGCAGCTTGTGACACCCTTTAACCTGCATCGCTGCCCTTTTTTTTTCCATTCCCTTCCTCCCTCCGTCTGTGTGTCTATCAGATGGTAATCCCGGCTGATCCAGAGGAGATGCTACAGTTCCAGTCCCAATGTGTGTCCCAATGTCAGTGTGTGGTGGACATCATGCTGCCACTGGCCTACGTCCTCCTGCCCAGCAAACAGGGCTTCCAAAGCATATACAACAGGTCTGTACGTGTGTGTGTGTGTATCGCAGTTGTGGATCAGTTTCATGAGGTGCATGATGTGGATGCACTAGTTTGAGTAATATGGCCTTGTTGACTCTACCTGACCCTCGCTTTAATTACGCGCCTCCTCTCTCATCCACATGAAGGATCAACAATGACCTGTTGATGTGGGAGGCCCCCCTTCCTCCTCCGTCGGAGGATAAGAGCCCCCACCTCCGCAGACGGCACCAAAGCGAGGAGTTCCAGCTCTGCAAATCTGCCTTTAGACTGGGTACGAGAAGGGGCCCCGCCTATACACATAGAATGCAACATTTTTATTAATAAATACAAGTTTGATGTGTTTATAAATACAAGTAATTTTTTTCACCTCCCAGACTCTGATTCTGAAGAAGATGAGCCTCAATTTTACAGCGCCAGCGAATCGGCTCGAAGGAAGCAGTCTGAGCCCCACCCTAACCACAATCTCAGCCTTCTTTCACTCACAGTCTTCATCAAAAAGGGCCGTCTTCAAGCCATGACGGACAGCAAAGTGAGTTGTAATCATTGCATGTGCCAACGTACCTGAAATTGTATTGTTATTAATTAAAAAACAATATATATGCGTTTGCTCATTTTGCTTTTTCTTTTTACCAAGCATGCTAATAATCACTGAGACAGCTGCAAGACCCTATGATTACATACTATATTGTCTAATCAAAAGAGTTTCCCTTTCCTTCCTTTTAATGTTCATTCTGTGCAATAAGGAGGACCAGAATCATGGGGAGATTGTGGTGGACCTGGAAGGGGGGAAGATCTTCAGCGTCGCACAGCACCAGAACAATCCCCATCTGAACTTTCTTTGTGTTGAGAGCAAACGAGTGGAGCTCCATCACAAAGGTTGGTAAACAAGGATTTACTAATATTTTTTCGAAGATAAGACAAAAAAAAATGATGAGACCATTTCGTATATTTAATTTAATTCTCGTTCTAGAACTACACAATGATTCTTAAATCATTAAATTAGTCCACAGAACTAATGTTCAACTATAATTCAATAATGGTTCCTATCACATTAGAATTTCTTTTTTTCTGTTACAGCGGTGGTGAAAAACTCATCCGTCCCAGGCCGTTTGGAAATGCCCAGCTTCACTCCTTCAGAGCACCTGGACCCTACCATTTATCCAACGGAGGTTGGTGTGAGCAGCGTGAGTGGCAGGGACGGCGTCACCCAGATGCTGTCGACCGCCATCAAAATCACCCTGGACCCAAAGAGGAATGTCAAAGTAAGTCTTAGCGACTGTGAGTCAGTGTCTCCGCCTTCACCCAAAACATTTGACAGTAAACTTGACCCTTCAACTCTCCGATGTCTAGGAGTTCCTGGTGGCCCTTCGTCTCCAAGGCGCCACTATGAGACACTACATGGCACAAACCAATCACAGTTGGCATGAGCAGGTCAGAGGAGATGCCATAAAGATTTTGGGGAAACAAATGTCTGGCCAATGTTGTTGGTTGTAGGGATAACTTGGTGATTGGTTTTCTTTGTGGTAGCTGGTGGACTTCCTGGACGTCATCGATGACCCTATCCTGGGCTACACGTCTCCCGCTGTCATCACTGTCCTCCACACACATCTTGCAACTTGTGCTGTGGACTACCGGTACGCACACACGCAAAGGCATTAAGATATGCGTAGGAACACCTAGGCAAACACACAATTTGCTATTAATTTGTATTTATGTACATGTAACTCGCTTCTTGCAGTTTAGACTCCTAATGTTAAGTCTCACCCTGTCTTCCCTGTCTCTTAGGCCCATGTATCTTCCATTGCGAGTGTTGTTCACAGCAGAGTCTTTCTCTCTGTCCAGTAACATCATCGTGGACACAGCCACCTTCCACCTCAGGTACAGACAATTGGATATGCGCTGGACTGATCATGAACCGATCACTGAAATCAAGTTGTCATTCGAAGCGAATCAATTCTATTGGAACCACTGTGCATTTTAGCATGCCCCTGGAAGAGTTGGCAGAGGTGTGATGAGTCATGTTAAGTTGGTGGTGTTAAGTACGGTGTTTGTTCACCTCAGGTTCATCCTGGATGACTCTGCCCTCCACCTCTCAGACAAGTGTGAGAGCGACACCGTGGACCTGAGAAGAGGTAGGATGATCACCACATGACGACCATAGCGTGTGTGTCTTTATCTGTGTGTGTGTGTGTGCGTGTGTAGCTCACTGACTATCCTCTTTGGTCAGATTACGTGTGTATTCTGGACATAGACCTACTGGAGCTGGCCATCACGACGTGGAAAGGCTGTAACACAGGGAAGCTAGTGAGTTTGTTTACATGCCTCTCTCCAAGTGTTTCGACGCACCGTCATGTGAAAGTCCAGCGTGGCTTCTCTCCGTTGTCTACCTTGTCCAGCCTTTCTCTTGAGTCCTTTGGCTTCTCATCTGGCTTCGTTTGGCTGCTAGAAGCTATGTGTTTTACCCTTGTCACCTCTAAACTGTGTTTTGTCTGAATTGTCCAGAGTCAGCCCCTGTTTGAGCTGCGTTGCTCAAACAACGTGGTGCATGTCCACACCTGTGCCGACTCCTGCGCTGCCCTGGTCAACCTGCTGCAGTACCTGGTCTCCCAGGGGGACCTGCACCCCCCGCCCAAGCACACTTCACCCACCGAGATTGCAGGGCAGAAGCTTCCGGTAAGAAACTTGATTGATCCACTTGTAAGTCTTGGTTGTGAAGACAGGCACAACAAGTATGTAGTATGCCAACTGATCCTTGTTTGTGCTGATTTACTTTAGCTTTCAGAAAGCCCTGCCTCTCTGCCGCCTTGCCCTCCTGCTGAAACGGCAGAGATCAACCAATACGACCTGGCCGATGCTCTGATTGACACCGAGAGGAGCCATCGGCACAACGAAATAGACATCGGTACAACAGGGTTATTCCAGCTGAACTGAAAGTGTCTCTACATAACATGTACTTGAACTTATATGTCATCGGTTTTATGTGAATCACTGAGCGGCCCCCGTTTTTGGCTGTTTTCCAGGTTCCCCCACAGTGCCCCAGGGCTCGCCTGTGTCTGTCTACCTGTTTCCTGGCGAGGCCCCCAAGCTCCGCCCCTCCGTCCCGGTTGTGGAGGAGGAGAGTGAGCTCGACGGACTGGTTGCTTCGGCCACCGAGGTGCAGGCAGACGTGATGTCCGAGGAAGGCTCGGAAGGCTCCATGGACAACGATGACTTCTGTATCCTGGAGGCTCCGGGCATGGGCATTCCTGTATGTTCACAATTATGTTGTTTTCTCACCTACAATTTATTCCTCTTCATTTTAAGTCCTTCCTTCTCATGTTTCTTCTGTTTAAACTTTGGTGTTTGCTTTCAGCACAATGTCTGTTCATATTTACGGAGGGGCCTCGTGTCAGAAAGGATTTCTTAATTTCAGTTTGTTCCCCTCTCTAATCCAAGTCCAGAGATGGGGAGCCCCTGGTGACAGTGTTGGCCCAGGAGCCCATTCGTCTCAAGAAGGACCACTTCTCCCGGCCACGGGGCAGCTCGGACCTGCTGCGAGCCCCCAGCCGCTTCCCCGTCCCCCAGAGCAGGGTGGTGCTCAAAGAGGTCTCCGTTGTCTGGCACCTCTACGGGGGCAAGGACTTTGGGGGCAAGCCCACGATCACACACAGCCAGCATGGAAACAGGTAGAGGGCTAGAGGCGTACTTAGTGAACCAGTGAGCTCCATGTTGACACACACCGAGATAGAATGTTGTTGTTTTTTTACTCTTAAAGTAGTCAGCTACGTCCCTGTCCTACTCTAGCCTTCATTCTCCTCCCAGGGTTCGCTCCACTCCGGCAGGCATGCGTGGTTCCCCGTCCCGCTCAGCAGCTCCCTCGCGGCCCCAGAACTCCTGGCGTTGGGCGGGCGGTTGCGGGCGCCAACACACACTGCTCATGGAGATTCAGCTTACCAAGGTATGTGTGTTAATACAATTCCCCTGCCAAGTATATTCTCTGTCACGGGTCTGGTCAGTGCTAATCTAAAACCTTATGCATGAAATGCCATGGATCAGATGAGCCTGATCCGTATCCTCCTTGCTTTCCAGGTGTCCTTTCAGCACGAGTCCTACCAGGCTCCTGTGTCCTTCCCAGGGCAGGAAGGGGAGGGGTCCGGGGTGGGCCCGCTGGGCGAGCATCCCCTCTCCAGGCAGGTGTTCATTGTCCAGGAGCTGGAAGTGAGGGACCGCCTGGCCTCCTCACAGCTCAACAAGTTCCTCTACCTGTACACCAGTGAGAGCATGCCCCGCCGCGCCCACTCCAACATGGTAAGAGACATAGGGAGATAGGCATTGATTGTGTTGCTGGATAAGTCACTTCCAGAATGAACTTTTTTTTTTTGAAAGTCTTTATTATGTTTAACAGGCCAAGCTCTGCTGCATCAGTAAAGTGACAGTAAATTATAAGGTGTATGAAATGCACTCCCAACAGTTGTGTCTGTGTGCATGTGTGTGTGCGTGTAGTTGACAGTGAAGGCCCTGCAGGTGAGCCCTGAGTCAGGTCTTGGGGGGCCAGAGTGCTGCTTAAGGATCAGCCTGCTACCTCTCCGACTCAACATTGATCAGGTGCAAACCGTGTTCACACTAGAAACCTGTTCACCAGTGAAGTCAAACCATCCCTAATACGCCCTCTATTCCCTCTGGATAGGATGCCCTGTTCTTCCTCAAGGATTTCTTCAGTAGCCTGGCTGCAGGAATCAACCCCTATCTGCCTGTGGATGCTGCAGCAGAGGGTGAGCGTTTGCTCTTAATTGTTCGGTACAATCCACATAATGGATGTTTTCTCGTTTGGAAAAGAAACACCAGCACTGTAGTAGTGTATGACCCCTATGAAGTACTGTCACAGCCCAGTCATCAGTTTCACACATTTTACTTTGAATGTTTTGTCTATCTTTTTTCTTTTGACAACCCTTCCCAGTGAAAGTAGACCCGTCCCAGAAGGCCTCTGACGAGGTGGAGTCAAGTGTGGGCTTGGGACCGGACCTCGCTGCTTCTGTGGAGACCACTTACAGCGAGCAGAGCTCCTCTTCAGCTGGATCCTCCTCTTCCTGTGACCAGCCTATCTACTTCCGGTCAGTGAAGCAAAGCCTCGTCTTCCAAATCACTTCAATCCCAACCTCTACATGAGGGATTCTGGGAATCAAAGTCTGGTATACGTATAGGTATTCTTCCTTCCTAAATATTTTATTTTTTGATCACAGTGAGTTTCGTTTTACCTCTGAAGTGCCTATCTGGCTGGACTACCAAGGCAAACACATGGTGATTGAACAGGTGAGGGACTAAGCAAAGGATACAGAGAAATCCCTTCAAGTTCAATTATATATATTATAGTTTGTCATCATTTTGCATATTGATGTGTGCTCTGGTGTCCCAGGGAACCTTTGCTGGGATTCTGATCGGCCTGGCCCAGTTGAACTGCTCTGAGCTGAAGTTGAAGAGACTGTGTTGCAGACACGGGTAGAGAACTGTACCTCTCTGTTCAAAAATATGTTTGCAATTATCCAACTTATCTAGGAATAAGTATAGTCTTCTCCAACCATGATTTAGTATTTTCTTAGAGAGAATGCTCATGTTTCTTCTCTTACTCCCCCCCCCCCCTAGTCTTCTTGGTGTTGACAAGGTGATCCAGTATGCTGTGACCGAGTGGCTAACGGACATTAGGAAAAACCAGTTGCCAGGGATTCTGGGAGGTGTAGGACCCATGCACTCCGTGGTTCAGCTTTGTAAGTTAAAATAGATTCCAGATTTTATGTCTTTGTATATCTAATAGTAATTCATAAGTACCCATACTTCTTTTGTAACAAAGTAATGCATTGAGCTTACTTGCATGGATGAACTTCCTCTCCTTTCTTTTTTCACCACACCGTCTCTCTTTTTCTTCACCTCCTCTTCTCACTTTCAAGTCCATGGTGTCAGGGACCTGTTTTGGATGCCCATAGAACAGTACAGGAGAGACGGGCGCATTATCCGAGGCCTCCAGCGGGGGGCAGCGTCTTTTGGAACCTCCACTGCCTCAGCCGCTCTGGAACTCAGCAACAGGCTGGTGCAGGCCATACAGGTACTGGTGTTAAGGCCTTGAAATAGATTATAATAAACAGGTCTGACATTGATGTAGACTTGAGATACTGCCTTATGGCTATTGACATGTGAGGCTACTTTTCTTTACATTTCTAAATATCTATGAAAATAAAACAAATTCAAAATGTGTGCTCAATACTACGCTGCACATCCTTCCGCCTCACTGTTGTTGTCACTGCAAACATCCCCTATTCCCCCAGGCAACAGCAGAGACGGTGTACGACATCCTCTCTCCCACTCCCCCACTGACACGCCAAGCCATCACAGAGGGCCGGCCAGCGTCCAACCGTCCCCGTCGTGCTCCCCAGCCGGCTGATCTCCGAGAGGGCGTCGCAAAAGCCTATGACACCGTTAGAGAGGTACATTCAGGGATCTGTTGCAGCTTAGAAATTTGCTTAATGTTCTAGTTAAAGCGCCTAAAACATGCCTTTAAAAAAAGGCTTACCGTTGACCGTCCTACCAAATTCATTTTTTCCCCACTTACTTTTAGGGGGTGATTGACACGGCTCAGACACTATGCGACGTGGCGTCCCGTGGGCACGAGCAGAAGGGTCTTCCTGGTGCTGTGGGCGGAGTCCTTAGACAGATCCCGCCCACCGTGGTCCGTCCGCTAATAGTTGCCTCTGAAGCCACGTCCAACTTGCTCGGTGGCATGCGGAACCAGATCAAACCAGATGCACGCAAGGAGGACTTCTTAAAATGGCGCACAGAAGATGGCCAGGAATGATGACATTTGATGGTTTGGGGGAGAACAGTAAATATTGATGTTCCACGTTGATTTGGAAGTTAAGAAGGGAGCAAATCAAGTATGCGAACGAATGTGCATTTATGTATACATGAGAGCAAACATGAGTGTTTTAATGCAAAGACTAAAAACTACTACTGCAGTGACTGAAGCCTAGTATTTTACATGGACAAGTAGATTACCATTTTAATTTCCTTCCGATGCAATCACGTAGTGCTCCGCTGGCTCCTCTCCTTCAGCAGTACGCTAGTGTTCGGTTATGTTTCATGACCACTCTAGTATGCAAACATGTCACTGGCAGCCTCAGTTGACCCTGCAATTGATTGTTGCTACTGACAATGCAAAGGCTTGTGTGGGTGGGCACTGTAAAGGTTCTGGTCTGGATTTTAGGCAGGGAAAGTATCTCCCCAGCTTCTTAGTTCAGTAGTAGAAATTGAATATTCCGTTAGAACATTTTAATTTTACAGATTTGATTAATTGAAACCTCTTTCTTGAGGCATTTCCAACTTGCCCTCTTTGTCTTTGAGTCAATGCAAACAGATTTAACCCTTGTCCGCAGTAGATCATATGATGTCTAGTCTCTTCTTGAGACTATATGTGTTTTTAGAGACTTAACAAAGTGTCCTTTGGTTTGAATTCTAATCACCATGACCTCACAAAAAACAAACAAACTCTGTTATTGGTTAATTACTGCACCTCACGTACACATTCAGTGTTTTTTTTGTGCCATAAACATTTGAATTGCTTGATGCCCCATTTAAATGCCCGCTTTTGTAAAAAAAAGCTATTAATTGTTGCCTTCCTTAGTTCTAAATTGACCAGTCTGTGTACACATTTACTCTTCTCATAGGTTATTTGCTGAACATTGCTGAGCCAAGTGTTTTTTACAAGTCAGATCAAATGTTACCTAAATTAATTGGCGAGGGAGCTTGTAAAAGTCCGCTCTAGACAGTATTTAAGTGATGACCTCCACTTCAATCAACAAACTCCTTTGTAGTGTTGCTGTTTATGCATTTTGTCTCTGTCAGAGGTATAGCTTGTAGTCAGCTCTTTAGTCTGCTCTCAAAATATTTGCCTCATTAGTTGCCTTCCTGTGTTCTTTTAATTTTTTTTTAATTATGTTAAAAATATACTAGTATTGTCGTAATCATTTTTGATTCAATATAGCTATTGGTATGAAGATCTCTGACGGTGAAGGAGGAAATGAAAAGGATGGTTTTGTGGTAAAATATTTGACATTTTTATCCCTATTTTGTTTAATAAGTTTAAGGGATGTTTGTGTATACATTTAAGTATAAATGTGGCAGTGAGAGAAAATGTGTGTGCTTGTGTTATGCATGTTTGTGTGGGTCAGTGGTATCCTTGTAAGGGTGGCAGGTTTGTTATATTTGTCACTTTTGCCTCGTGTGTAATTACTATTTACTTTATCATAAGCCGTATGAATGACCTGTATAATACCAAGACAACAAGTAAAAGTAAAACAACAAAAATAAACATTTGAGTATAAAAATGGAACTTTCAGCATTATTTCAATCATCATTTTTATGAGCATTCAGATTTTAAACGTTTATTTTATGCTTTAATAAAGTTTCTTCTGTATTTTAGATGTGTAGGAACCATATTACGATTAAGAACAGGTCATTGCTTTAGGGAACTGGCTACTGTTGCACCAAATATGCTTCCGGTCCACATGTAAACGCTAATGCGCTATTATACTTCACTGTTTTATATACTGTGTCGTGGACAATTGAACTTCATTTTTATCTGCGATCAAGCGTGTTCAAGTTTCTGTTTAGTAGAACTGCAAAACAAAATGAAACTCCTAACGCACAACATGTTGACATCTCACGTGAAAGGAGTAACTAAAGGATATCCCTTGCTTATTAAGGTAAGTAACCAACGGTCTAAACAAAATGCAGCCAAAGTGATAAGTTCAGTATGATCAAGTTTCTATTGCAATATCTGCTTTAGCGTAACTTAAGTAAGCGAATACATTTTACTTAATACATGTTTCCTGCATTCGGTTGACCGCACAGGCTACTGAGGTGAAAGTGAGTGAGGTTGACTTTAACCCCCAGTTCGTAAGTAGGATGATCCCCAAGCTTGAATGGAGCGCGCTTGTCCAGGCAGCAGAAGGGGTAAATGAGACTGTGTTTATCACTGGATGATAACCGTGTTTCTAAAAAATAGTATACGTTAAGATCAACCGATCATTTGCATTTACAGCTGGGTCACCTGCAGGACATGCCCGCAGAATTGGTGCCTGACTACGAGAACAACGAAGAATTCCTCAAGAAGGTTCACAGAGTGCTTCTGGAGGTATTCGTTCAGATTTTCTCGCTGCTTGTCAAATTGATTATGTTTTGTCTGCTCTGAGATTGCTTTTAGTTTATTGGTGGCAATTTTTGTCAGAGGAAACAGTTAGACCATTTTATTGTCTATGTTTCTCTTCAGATATAACAATGGATGCTTTTATTTGGGGTTTTCTGTATTCCAGGTGGAGGTGATTGAGGGCTGCCTACAGTGCCCTGAGTCTGGCCGGGAGTTCCCCATCTCCCGTGGGGTACCCAACATGCTGCTTAATGAAGAGGAGCCATAGAGGACAGTGGAATCTCACCATGCCGGTGTACCCATTGAGGTCTACTGTACTACAAATAAGGCCTACTGTACATACTCTACCCCCTCACCCCATATTGTAAATTGTATGGAATGCTAACATGTTCGACTTACTTAATTTTGGAAGTATTGACTTTTTTTATTTGAAAACTGGAGAGTAAGTTGAGGCTATTCAAGTTTGCTCCTCCACCGCCCCAATAATTGTGGTTTCAGAATGGCTAATTATGCCTGAAAGATAAAAACATAAATTGGTTTGGAATATTTTAAGTGTTTTGTATCTGTGAGGTGATTTTGCTTGTATTTATTTTTGTAAAGAGCTTTGGTGCATTTTGAGAATAAAAATCACCTTTCCTTAGTCACCTAACCAAGGTTCAGCTTCTCTGTAAAAGGCCAGATCAATACGTCAATATATGGATTGTTTGATATTTTATCCTGTATTGTGCTTATAGGTTTATTGAAATAAATACACACATATTTTTATAAAATAATATATGCTTTAAAGTTAAAATGGACAGTTTCACAAATGAAATGGCGAATAGTGTCTAATCTCTAAACATTTTCCTTTAGTTTCTCCTCCCAGGGGAGAAAGACGGTAGAGAGATGACGGGGTGGAGGCATGACTATATTTGGGTTGTAGGGAAGAAAAAGCACCACGGATAAGTAGTTAAGGAGGAAATATTTTGGAAACCCACACATTCATTGCAATACTAGAGTTGACCACCAGGCCCCTGCTCCTTTGATCAATTCTGCGCCCCCGTCTGTGAGGTTTGTGTGGGTTGCCAGACTGCTGTGCTTAAATCCACGTACACAAGTTTGCTGAATAGACTAGGTTTATCTGTCTGGGGCAGTCAAAACAGTAACCAACTGTCTAGTTGTAACAAGTCACTTTGTTACCATGCAGAGTAATCATTTGAAAACTTGTCGAGAGAGAGGGAGGAAAAGAAAAAGACCCGACCTGACCACAGTCCTTGAAGCTGCTTGCCTCTCTCTGCTCTGCCTCCCTTTCTATCCTTCTTCCTCTGCATTCTACCTTTCCCTTCTACTTACAGCAATTACAGGGCTGCCACCGAAACTATAATAACTGCATAATGGGATGGTTGCAGAACGGCAATAAAAGCTACCCCTAAAAGATTAACGGGTGCTGAAACTCCCAAGCTGTAATTAACAATAAGACAGGACAAGCTGGGGATAGCAGGGAAAAGAAAGGCAGTATAAAAGACAGGAGGGAGAGAAGTGAAGAAGAAATTGTCGGAATCCGGGTGGGGGATTGACTAATATTTATTATTGTACACAAAAAATGTGTATAGATTAGTTTGCTTTCATATTAGCATTTTCTTTATGAGGTGTCCCCTTCTTGAACAAATATTGACCTACGTTTAATAGGAAGGGTGTTGGCATTTAATTAAATTGAATACAACATCATACATGTAATGTCTGATAATGTTTGATAAAAGTATTTTTGGTTCTGAACTATCCAATTATTAAAGTCAGATCATATTCTTTTTGCTGAGGCGTAGGTCTAAATTCCAAAAGGTTCCATGTTTTACGAAGATTTCAGATTAACCTAATTCAGTCAAATTAAATAATGCAATGATTTGTTCAGACGATTTACCTGTGGGGCGCAGGGAGGGGCAAACATTTTTGTGGGCACAAAAATATGTCTGAAAGGGAGGGAAGGGGATGTCTTTGCCTGCCCTGGGGATATAGAGATGCCTAGATAATCATATACACTCATCGTTTTGGTGGCCACCTCACAACCATTCTCCTTCTCTCCATGCGTACCCCCGATTCTCTGCCTTTCATCACACTAACACATACTCACTTTTGCGTCTTATTTCTGGATTTGCACACTGATGCTCCTGCCTACGAAGAGGATGAGATTTTTTAGAACAGAACAATGGAAACCTAGCCTCTTTGGTCTTTTGATCCACAAACTGAGTTCTTCAACAACCTACTTATAGCAACTTCCAGGGAGAAGTTCAAACATAAAGCTACCTCAAAGGTCAACCTGGGACCTGTGATTTATCGTGAGCCTATTCTGGGAGTTCGGGAGAGCACACGGACGTCTTTTATGATTTTTTTCACAACATATTCATTCACAGTTTGATGTGTATACACTAGAATTGGTCAACCAAGACTACCAAGTTCTTTGCAAATTTATTGCCATATATGTTTTTATAACATTTTATGGGACATCTAAAACTAAGTTTGTAGAAAATAAGCATGTGGAATATTTATTTTCAATGATGTTGTGATGTGTGTTAAAAAGCGACTATAATCCACTTCAAATAAATTGACTGAGATTTATTGCAACAGTATTTAAAACATGGGCTGAGCTCAAAATGGCTCATGCAAATGCGTGAATGAAAATATTATTATCCCAGATTAGTTGAAAAAAAAAAAAACGTTTTGAAGCAAGATAATACGAGGTGGCACGGTGCGCACGCGGAGGGCACATAGCACACTAGGGGTATATTCAAACTCTCACACCTTACATGGAGCCTCGGCCCCGGGACATCACTCTCCTCAACTTACCCCACCAGACAATGTGGCTTACCCACCTAGTTCTTCTATTACTCCCACTCGCCGTGTCGGTGGAGGGTTTTTCGAACTGTCCGTCCTTTAGTCTGGACGACCAAAAGTCAAAGCGCATAGAGGCCGTGCGTGGACAGATCCTTAGTAAGCTCCGCATCCGAAGCCCACCTGATGTACCCGTTTCGGCGCCGACGGATAAGGTGATGCTTCTGTACAACAGTACTCGGGAGTTGCAAAAGGAACGAGCGCGCCAAGTCGAATCTGCCTGCGAACGGGAGAGCAGCGAAGAGGATTATTACGCAAAGGAGGTGCAGCGACTTGACATGCTCCCGCCGCGCACGGACACTAGTAAGCAGCCTACTTCTGATACATTATTGACTGTTCCTTTTAGAAATGGCATACCATGGAACCAATTAGGATCGTCCACTCAGAGACAACAGTTATTTTAGTACTTTTTAATGGATAATTATGCATGCGTTAAAAAGCTTTGGAACTACCATATTGCTTACTTACTATTTACTTTGAAATCTCTTCAAAGGCTATTTAATAACAAATTGTCATATAGATATGTTACCATGATCGTCCATTATTTGTAATTTGCGATCCTTATCGGCGAAACATTCAAATGGGGTTTTTGATTTTCAACATTGAAATTTGACAATGGAATGCATTACGTTCTTTGACCGTGCCTCTCCCATAGATGCGGTGAACCCAGTAACCCCTAGTCCTTACTACAGAGTTGTGAAGTTTGACGTAAGTGGAGTGGACACTAACTTGAGCAGTCTGGTGAAGGCAGAGTTTAGAATCTACCGGGCACCCAACCCCAAGGCCCGCACCACTGAACAGAGAGTGGAGATCTACCAGGTAGTCTGAACTTCACAACCCATTTGGTCACTAACTTCTATCTGAAGGGACCCATAGAGTACTTTGGCTGAGCTGATCTAGGTAAACGAGGCACATGAGTGTCCAATTAAGCCACATATGATTTGGGAATCTTCAGAAAAAAACTCAAACCGTGCCACGGTCATTGTAGCACTGCATGGTCGGGAATGGATTATATGTGATCTGTAGTGGTCCAGTCTGTCACTGATGGTTGAGTTTGGTGCTGCTCCCACCAGGAAGGTGTGGACCTTTCATTAAAGTTCATTCACATAAGATGTACAGCTTCTGTGGTGTGAAGTATCAAGTTAATCTAAACACATAAATACATGATCTCACCCCTATTGCATTTTCCACTTAACGACCGCATAGACATACCCTCTAGTTCATGTAACTTACATATGCTGATAGTAATAAAATGTTGTATATTTGCAAATGTGAAATACGGAATCCAAGTGGACAAAAAAATAAATAGCATTTGAATTTATATATGCATAATTAGGATGTCCAGGTGGTCTAGATAAAGTATTCCAATAAAACCGATTTGGCCCTGAATCAGGACTTTTCTTCAGATGGTAAACTTAAAGCATATGTTACACCTGGCAAAGGTTTGTGTGTCATACCGAGTAGTTCTCGATCCTGATAATTGAGGAAAGGATCTCAAAGAGTGATTTCATTCATCATGACTACCAGAGTCCTCTCTATGTCTACCACAGCTGTTGAAGCCGGATGAGGAGAGCAGCTCCACGCAGCGTTATGTTGAC
The DNA here is from genome assembly GCA_036024795.1 of Galaxias rostratus. Taxonomy (NCBI): domain Eukaryota; kingdom Metazoa; phylum Chordata; class Actinopteri; order Galaxiiformes; family Galaxiidae; genus Galaxias; species Galaxias rostratus. The sequence goes on along the minus strand of JAVQJS010029235.1, from coordinate 8,696 downwards.
TCCCGCACCATCCGTCCACGGGCCAAGGGGGCGTGGCTCTCTGTTGACATCACTGACACTGTGAAGGACTGGCTGTCCAATAGAGGTCAGGGGATAAACCAGGTTTAGGATTCATCTTGATCTACTTCAAACATGTAGACGGTTTAAGTGAAGCCACGTCAATTAATGGCAATACATTTTTTGAAGGCAACATTTCTCTTTTTCATCGATCCATCCATCTACCTCCCCACACAGAGAACAACCTGGGGCTGAAGCTGGGAGTCCACTGTCCCTGCTGCACCTTTGTCCCCTCCACCAACAACATCGTCCCCAATAAGAGTGAGGAGCTCGAGGCTCACTTTGCAGGTCAGTGTTTTCATATGACGTCTTCAATGCAGTCAGTACAAACAGTCCAACCGTGGAGGCAGGGAGACACCCTGCAGCCAGAGGTCACATAGGGAAGTGGTCAGGCCAGGGTCCAAGCTTTGACATGGAACACCCCTACAAAGTATATTTTGCGGTTCACTCACTGTGTCAAAAGTTGTAGACAGCGCTGGGAGAATTAGAACGGAGGAGGAGTAGTCAGCTCTGAATAGTGCCTAGTGCTGCAAAAAACGCAAGTCGTATGTCACATACGTCCTGAATCCTGACTGGTGAGGGTCAACAAAGTGGATGCAAATTAATGTAGTAGAATGTCAAGTGTACTGCATGTTCAATTTAAAAAACACCCGTCCATTCCGTCTCCTCTCCTCTTAACTCTTTTACAACTATATATCCCTCTTCTCCGCCCTAGGCCTGGATGACGAGTTGCTTCGCCAGGTGAAGAAGCCCGGTCTTCCTAAAGGCCAGGTGGAGTTCAGCACTAAGACACCCCACCTTATCCTCACTCTACTGCCCGGTGACAGGCTTGACAACCCAGGCAAGAAGACCCGCAAAAAGAGGGCGGCCGCCGCGGACAGCGCCACCTGCACCCGGTAGGCTGGGGGATCAATGTTGATTGTGTTATATGTAAGCCTTAAATTGACTTGGTATATGACACATACTCTGACGCTTGACACATGGTGTCCAATAGATACATTTAACAACATACCTTCTATTAAATACATTTAATGTGCATGAATCTGTGTGTTCTCTTTCTCTATCTGCCTGATAGTAACTCGGGCCAGGGCTGCTGTCTTAGGTCCCTTTACATTGACTTCCGCCGGGACCTCAACTGGAAGTGGATCCATGAGCCCAAGGGCTACAAGGCCAACTTCTGTGCCGGCAGCTGCCCCTACCTCTGGAGTGCTGACAACCACTACAACATGGTGACTTTAAATTTGCTTTGAACTTATTCATTATGACGCACAATGTGCCAATTCATAATTTGATCGACCCATACAAAAAATCAGAGGTCCCAAAAAGCCTTAGAGGTATTAAATACGAAGGTATGGCGGCCGAGTTGAACGCCTCAAAGCCTGCAGCGTTAAATAACAAAGTCCTGGGGAAATTTGTCTGAGATCAAGTTAAGATTGCACAAGCCTGGGTTGTTGGCCTAGGAGCTTTTAAGGTCAAATTAACACGTGTTTAAATTTGGATGAAGTGCCCTGTTAAGATGGCAAAGGGCATCGTTAGTGGCTGATCTACACCATGGTGTTATATGGTTGGTGAGCCCCGGGTTGTAAATGTGCCGTCGCCTTGACGCTCTCCCATCATTATAGTTTTACAGCAGGGCACAGGCATTTCTGGCCAGGCCGACAGGGTCACCCCATCAGCCAGCTATGCTACATCCATCCCCAGATCAAAACACATTTTGTTTTGGCATTAAACTTTTGAAACAGAAAGGATGTTTTTTTCCCCCCATAGAAATAAATAGCAATTACGAGGCTAGAACAGAACGTCATGGTTCTTCAGTTGTTCGATGGTCATGGCACAGTTTTCCCCGGAGTCGTGCCGTCTTTGCCCTGGATCCCTTTGTGTTGAAAGCTGTGCTGTGTTCCAGATCCTGCCCCTTTATAACAAGTTGAACCCAGAAGCGTCGGCATCCCCCTGCTGCGTGCCGCAGGACCTGGAGCCCCTCACCATCGTCTACTACATGGGCCGCACGCCACGCGTCGAACAGCTCTCCAACATGGTGGTCAAGTCCTGCAAGTGCCGCTGATGGAAGGAAGGAAGGATGATAAACAGCAAATTCTCAGAGACAAAAGGAACCCACGTGCATTTGCTTTCATACTTCTCTCAGGAAATGTAAAACAGAATTGTTTCTCTATTCCGATTGATTCATTGACACATTTACGAGCATATGAAAAAAAATATATATATTTTATACTAGTTTTTCTATTTTGTATTTTACCTTTATTTTAACAGAACTCATTCAGTTTCAGAATATCTTTTGCATACTCTGTAATTCACATATTGACATACTGCAAGAAGCTGTAAATATATTGTTAGTGATACATCAAACACGTGTTATTAAAGATGTTTGATGAAAAAGTAATAAAAAGCATTCCATGTTGGAGTTTCAGTCATTCATTGCTAGCCATATATTCCTGTGGGTGGATTGTATAGACTACTTCTGATTTGTTTGTTTGCCTAAGGTAGAGAATGTGTGGGGTGGAGGTGCCAACAGATTAAGGCTCAAATGTCTGAAGATGTCTGAAGAGGAAAGCTGTTGAGATGGAGGTGAGACGGGGAGGGATGGTGGGTGTAGAATTAAGAAGGGGATGAAGCTGCAGGATAGAGATGGAGGAAAGGAGGGAGGGAGGCAGAGAAAGAGGTGCTGTGTCCAGGCAGGGCCCCCGGCCAGCTCTCTGTGGTCAAGCACTGAAATCTGCCGGCGTAAACAGGATGCGGAAGATTTCCAGAGGCCAAGCGAGTGAGCAACCACTCACGGGACGCCATATTTAAATGCTGCCTGGCTCTGCTGCTCAGGGTTCAGGGGTTTGCGGTCTGAGGAGAAGAGGGAGGAGAGAAAAAGGCATGTCGAAATGAAGACGTGGGATGGTGCGGCTGAGCTGAATGATGAATTATGAAAAGGTGGTGTTCTGCAGCTGTGGCAAATTTGAATTTGTTCAGGATCTGGTGCTGCACTGCTGGACTTGAGCTTGGCTAAATTTGGAATTATTGGCCATAATATTCCCAGCTATTCCAGTTCTAGATCTAGATCCAGTTCAGTAACACTTGCTCCCACACGCACCTCAACTCATGCTCTCACACGCACAAACACACTGGAATGTCCATGTTGACTTCTGATTTAAAGTCGAAATGCTGAAAATACAAGTTCCCTGTGGAGTTAGTTCTAAAATAGAACCTCTGGTATGTCAGTGGTAAGAGTTTGAGAGAGAAAGCAACAGAGATAGACATATGTGACATGTTTAGTTTCTGTGTATGTGTTTCTGTGAGGAGAGTGTGAGCTTCAAACATCGCACACCTGTGTGCATTGGAAGGCTTTAAATTAGGCTCTTGCAAACCTGTTTAAACAAAGTTTCAAACAATTAAAAAAATTAAGCTTTTGCTAGACTGACAGTTAAGTATGGATTTGAAATGAATGAGACGCTCACCTTTTTTCTTGACAAAGCAGTAGCCATTTGTGAATTGTATGTGAATTGGGTACTTTTGTGGGGGCATGGGGACGTCAGACCAGGATCTGCAATGAATCTCCTCTCCCCCTGTATCCACTAGAACCAGCTTCTGTTTTTCCCATTTAACTAGCCCCTCCTATATCCAACCTGTACTTATCCCACGGTAGCACTCCTCTGTATCCTTGACAGGATGTGGGGTGTGTATATACTGTGTGCTAGGGACACACTATAAATAGAACAGACCCTCTATATACCATGTGTGTGTGTGTGTGTGTGCACGCTTCATTGTCACACTATTCTAAGAGGCCCCCGCTTAAATTTTCCTCACCCTGGCATAATCTACCCCATTGACTATGACCAGGTAAGGTTTATATAGCCAAAATCAAGGCTATATATTGTTTTTCTGCGACACCTTGGTTTGTGTGAACGCATAAACAACTACACTGTCTTTCTTAAAACCATGTGCATCGAATGGAATCTATAATCAGCTTTTGCACAAACAGATTCAGACATTATTTTTTACTTGAAGACAAAATGGAAACAAACGGGATTCCTAACCAAAGCCAGAACAGAAAAAGAACAGAAATAAACAGGAAAGATATGGAACTGTGAAACGAGGGAACCTCAACTTACCTGAGGCTTTGCACTTCAGTCACAGACTGGTAAACTATAAAACCAGGTCTGGAGCTGAGGCTTAAAGGTAGTTTAGAGTGGAGGATAGAACATAGCCTACCACAAACGTACAGGAGCTTGGCGCGCTTCTTTTTCTGTAGAGTAGTCAATAACATATCTCGCACTCCAATAAATCTGTGCTCTCCACAAAATGCGGGCTACACTAAACCATCATCCAACATGCTGGGTAATAAATGTAAACAAATGCAAAAAAAAAATGATTAAATGCAAAAGAAAGAGGAGGTTTGAGAACAGGAAAATGTTACGGGATGGTGATCATTCATCACACCTTTGGTTATGTTCACTTATTTAAGGCCACACATGTTGAAAAGTCTGAATAATTCCATCAAGCAACATGAAGTTCATTTCTCAGAATTTTTACAGGACGTGTACTGATATAGTTTAGAAACACAGGATGAGGTTACGTATACAAAGAGTATAAAATATAAAAGAAATCTGTTAACATTTCATACAGGGCCTTAGGTCCTTCCCCAGACATAGATAAGGACCACAGTAAACAGCCCAGATATATGACCGCTCCCCATAAACTCCATAAAGAAAAAAGATATCTTAGTCTCCTTTCACCTCTGATGTTAAGCATCCAATTAGTCCTTGAGAGGAGAGGCCGGAGGAGGTGTTGGGGGGTTGGAGGGGGGTTGCATGTCAGCACTGTAGTTCCTCCTCCAGTCCATCAGTGGGCTCCTCTTGTGGGGGAGCTCCTTTCTCATACTCCTCCTGCGGGGCTTGCATGGCCGGCTTTTCTTCTCTTGGCTCCCATCACTGGCGAACGGTGGCTGGATACGGTCGCTCAATGTGTCCGAGGACTCGTCGATGTACGCCAGGTTCTCCCCGAAGAAGGCCAGCAGCTGGCAGTCGGGGGTGGAAGAGGAGGAGGAGCAGCGGGGGAGGCCGGGCGGGACAGGCAGAGGATGAGAGAGTGAGGGATGGTGGGGAGGGAGAGGGGCAGGATGTGGGGAACCTCCTTCCAGCTCCTCCTCCCCCGACCTGTCGATCTCCCCATGCCTCGGTGTGACAGTTCTGCACGCTGAGCCCGGCTCCGAGTCCCCAGCGGGCTGGTACACCGGGTAGGTGCATGGGTGCAGAGTGGAGGAGGACGAGGACGACGACACATCAGACCTGGAGTCCGAACGAGACTCTGATCCAGAAACGGAGCCCGGGGCCCGTGCTGGTTTCTCGTCCAGCTCAGAAGCCGACTGAGCCGCGGGCAGCGAGAAGGAGCGAGCCAGTGAGCGAGCAAGCGACTTTCCCTCTGACAGCCTGGCCCTGGAGTCGGCCCCCGGCCTTGGGGACGTGCCCGTCGCAAGCAATCGCTGCCTCGGCAACGGCCTCGGTAACGCAAACCGCTCGGCCGGCCCAAACTCCAAGCGGCTGAGTGAGTGGGAGCGGTTGACCCAGTGGTTGGGCAGGTGTCCGTTCTCAGAGAGGGTACGCCTGCTGCGGTTGCCCAGCGTGGCTTGTGCTCCTCGACGGACGCGCCGGCGCTCACTGCGCTTCCAGCGACGCCGCTGGAGCAAGAAGGGGTCGTTGAGGTCTAGCGGGTTGGGGATCCGGAAGTCCATAGACATGTTCTGGATGTTCTGCGTCCAGTCAGTGGCGTGAGCGCGGAGCTCCTCCATCTGGAGGAGACAAACAGGAGGATCGAGAGAAAACATGAGATCCACAACTTTTACCATCACCTTCACCATCTACTCTAACCCTCGTCAGACAGAGGCAGACAGGGCAGTTGTGTGCTATTGCTAGTAACAAATTCATGAAATGTTTAATAAATGAATGATTACGGTACTAATTAATCAAATGTTCTACCAAGTTTATAGGCAGAGACAGTTAAATGGACAAACTAGTTTAAAATCCCTTGTTCAAAACAACCTAATTTAAAAGACATAATTTATAGACCAAGAACCATGCCTTATGGAAGAGAAAAAGCTGTTACAAATCAGCTAAGACTATTTGATTGCTTGGAAAGATGAGCTGGAAAAGCAGGCTGACAAGCTGAAGTAAAGTACTGTCTCGAAGGCTTCAATGAGTTTTGTTGCTGATGTCACTATCATGCTGTCATTGAAAGTAAAGCCTGGCAGGAGCAAAGCCTGGCAGGGCAAAGCCTGGACAAAGCCTGGCAGGACTGCCGATAGGATTACTGGAAGGAGAGGGGCTGACTAAGTCATCCATAAACAGCAGAAGGCAACTGGTGTTCGTCACTGAGGTAACCAAAGCAGCATCTTGGTCTGACAGGGGAGGAGTCAGAGATGGGTGAAGACCACTCTCTCACATTATGGATGGGACAATAACTGGGTAGAGGTCCAGCACTGTGTAGGATTAAGCTCGGTTTCACCTAGTCCTACCTATGCGACTGGCACTTTGGGATATGGACAATAGATACAAAATATGGTTGATACAGTTAGTAAAAAAAGTATTATTTCAACTGATCTCTACTCATTGTGCATGGTGTGTGCCTCTCTGTACAAACATGTGACCCCATGTTAAAATCTACCAAACTAAAATGTTCTCACCTCAGCACGCGTTTTCTTCGACAGCACCTTGAGCCAGTTCCCAATCATGGTAAGGATAGAAGCAAAGTAGGCCAGGCCAAACACTATCCAGAGCCAGACCAACGGCTTAAACAGATCATCTTTTCGACGACCACCTACACACACACACACACATTTTAAATGCATCTAGTCCATAGTGAATGTCAAATAGGGAGTGTGTTGTTTGAAATGGGGTAGTTTGTGTTAACTGTGAATACGTGTTTGGCACAAAAAACCCTATCTATGGTGTGTGTGTTGATTATCTGTGTGTGTGTGTGTGTGTGTGTGTGTGTGCGTGTGTGTGTGTGTGTGTGTGTGCGTTTGCATACGTCAACGTGGGCATGCAGTATCATAGCTAGAAAGTCCATGTCCTAAGTAATTATCAACATCCAAGTCCTGTGTCTAGTCCATTGTGGACATTTATTCAACCAAGAGTTCCCTGAGACCTTTGTTGTGGGAGGGATTAAAATTCTTACCAGGTACAAAGTCTCCAAACCCCACAGTAGTGAGGGTTATAACAACAAAGTAGATTGCCTCCAGGAAAGACCATTTTTCCACTTCCTGAAAAACCACTGTTGGAGCAGCAAGGAAGATCAGACATCCAATCAGGATGGAGAGAACGGCTGATATCACTCGTACACTGGTAGGACTGACTTCCCGCTTCTGGGTGGTATTTAGTGCAGGGAATAAATACAGAAAAAAACTGAAGGAATAAATACAAGGAAGATGATGCCTCAGCTCATTGAGAATTAAATGCTCCACTAACTTATTCCAAGGCTATTTGAACTGCAAGGTAAATAAAAAGACGCCACTTTGTTTGTTGAATTGTATTTGAACTGGGCTATGTCTTCATCCCAATGATAATTGACCCACAGGAACTAGATTAGGAATATCGTGCGCAGACTGAACTGAGACATCTCACCAAAAACAGAGTCTCTATATTGGCCACAGCTTTCCTAAGAACTGTGCCCATGTGGTCGCTCACTCCAGCCAGCAGGATGCCAAACATAGGGATGCCCACCAGGGCGAAGCACACACAGAACAGCTGACCAAACCACGTCCGAGGTGAAAGGTTACCAAAACCTGGTATAAGGGGAACATAACATACAGTTTATGTAGAATGTGGAATGGCACACATTGTTTCTTTATAGTATTTTAAATACAGTATGTAATGTGAAACGGTCAGCATTTATCCCAATGCACTGACCAACAGTCCCAGGCTGTAAGTAATTTTTACAATTTTCACCACAAGAGGGAGACTACCATCAGTGAAGCTTACCAATGGTGGTGATGATGGTCCCACAGAAGAAGAAGGAACTGGCTAGATCCCACCTGCTGGTGAAGTTTGAGAAGCTGTTTCCTGCGTCCACACCTGCCCCCACAGCAGACACTACATTCTATAACACAAACACAGCATCATGTTGGTTTGATTGGTAAGGAAATAAAAGCTAATTTCAATATTTTTACAGGCGTGTAAATATGTTGGTATGTCTTTCTCCACCTTTACCTTAATCAGCTCATTGAGGCCAGTCTCGTTGACACAAGAATAGTTGCGGAGGAAAGCGTTTCGGATTTTGAGAAGCTTCTCATACTCTAGCTTCTCTTGTGGAGATTCCAGGGAACTGAAAACCAGCGCTCCCATTACCAGATAGAGTACTACCCCCGCCAGCAGAGCCATCAGGGTGGGGCAGCGCATCTCTACCCATTTACCCCCCTCAGGGGCTTGGGGTCAGGGGTCAGCAGCCAAGGTCCGATATGGATCACAGCCAGGATAGGCAGAGGAACGCAGCTGGCCAGTGGGCATAAACAGGAACTTCCTTTAAAGAGTATGTCAAAGGGTCTGTCAGAGAGTGTGTGTGTGTGTGTGTGTGTGTGTGTGTGTGTGTGTGTGTGTGTGTGTGTGTGTGTGTGTGTGTGTGTGTGTGTGTGTGTGTGTGTG
>JAVQJS010029232.1:0-11143 GCA_036024795.1 Galaxias rostratus | reverse complement strand
CATTCTGAGCACTAATTTCTCCCTGTCAAAATGCGCTACCTCATACTATTCAATCGAGGTAGCCCATTTGGAGGGGAGGCTAAATTTTTCAGTTATATCTGATAATATGAGCTACCGGGAAGCCCATCCTGAGGGGGAGGCTCACAATTTCAGAACACCGGACAAGGAAAAACGAACTGTCAAATTAACTACGCACAAACAGATTATTACTTCGGTATCCTAACACATAACAAAACGAACTGCTTAGGAAAATAGATTTTACTTGAAACTAAACAAGTGCAACTTTGTCCCATGCCTAGACTGAAAACTTGCGCTCTCATTCTAAAAATATTATCTGCTATGACAGCGATAAGACGTGGGGCCCAAAACAAACCGTGTACAAAAAGGAATCTAACGTTCCAGGTCGTTGGTTGTACAGTAGCTTAGCTAGCATGCAAGTAAGCTAACTTCACACATCAGCACAGGATCACCACTACCGTAGTTGACAGTAGCTCGCCAGTGTTTGCTTAAATAGCCCAACACAGATGACTGCTACAATGATCTACAAAGAACAGAAGCCCAGAAGTGATCATGAGTATTGGATGCTAGACAAGGTGCTAAAATTCAAGGTGACATTAGCAGGATATGGTTAGCTAGCGTAGTGACAGCAAATGGGGAAGTAAGGACTAAGGAGACTGGCTAGTAAAGTCATCGACCGTTGCTGACCACTTCGTGCCTAATCGGCGTCAGCTTTTCCCACCGTTGACTGTAGGCGTTACATTGCCAGGATACAACGTAACTTGATAGGAGCAAAGAGTTAACAGGAGATGGGAAACCTGACAAGAAACGTCAGTTTTACATATATAAGCTTGGCAACATGTTGAAATAAGGCAACCCGCATACAGCCCTTAATAGTAGTACTTGCTACCAACCTGACACCTGCAAACGATGTCTGCGTCTTGTGCCAGGAGATCCACAACTTTCCCTTTGCCCTCGTCTCCCCATTGGGCCCCCAACACCACAGTCACTTTGTTGCCGACATCTGGTGTGGATAAATGCCCCGTAATGTTGGCACCGTTTTGATTGCCACTTTCTGACATGACCGTCCTCTCTTTCTTCTAGCCTTGGCTTGGTCGCGCGAAGTAGTGTCCGTCGATAAGAGTTCGTCTCTCCACTGTAGAGCGCTCTTTCTCCGAATAGAATGACAGCTTGACAGACACGCCCACTCGCATAGTGCACCGACTGGTCTGGAGAGTAAAGCCTCATGGGGCAAATTACGATGTTTGTTCTTACGTACAGTCTACTCTACATCACTCGATCGATTAAAATACAACTACGTCATCACATCGCTCTTTACCCATAAATAATTGTAACGCTCTTCACAATTTACATAGCGTTTCCTATCACCCCTCGAACAATTAGTACCACCGCAGAAAAAAAGCTAGCATAAACAAACTATATAAAGTTAGCCTGCCAGGAGGATTTTTATTACAAACGTTTATCTAACGACGTACATTGCCAGCAAAGTATTGTCAATAATGCAGACATTCATATGTTTTTTAGTTTGCCTTTACCTCATGAAGTTTGATATCAGTTTTGGGGTATGGAGGTAATTTACAACTTACTATATTAGCTACTTAATCAAGTTAGGTCAGCTAACGTTAACTGCATCCATTAAGGTTAACTTGTTCGCTAGCTAACTGATCTAACTGATAAGTCTAATTGATCCTTGTCAACACGTAATTTTTCTTTGTTTATCAAAACTCATAACAACCTGGTTAGTTCTAACGTTGCTATTTTGCTTTGTCTTATTGTTTTAGATACCATAATATTTTAGAAAATGAAAAACTATATACCACAATTAACACGGTAAGTATAGCACATTTAATGCCCAGACTTGCTAGCTGACTGAGTATTGTTGTGTGTGTGTGTGTGTATCGTGGTGGGGGTGGGGGGATTGGGTTCTAGCTGGACAGCTATAATAGCTAGAATTGCTAATTTATCAACATCCATCATAAGGTTTCCTGAGATGTATTTTTAATTTGAGAAATCGCTATACTGTTTACATTATTGACACAAAAGTTGAAAAAAACATTTTTACAACAAGGAGTGGTTGGCCTACCCAAAGCCAGGTCTTGCTGGACAACCATAGCAGCTGAGCGAGAAAATCTTTTTTCTCAAATTGGTTTCACAGCTCTAGAAACAGTGGCTGCAATATTTGCTCTGCCAGACCAGGCCTTGTGTAGTCCTACTCCTAATAAGGAAACATTCTTTTTTTGGTGTTTTGTTTGTGTTTCACAAATAATACACAGGATTCACGATTCTATAAACACAAGATAGTTAACATTTAGTATGTGTTAGTAGGTGTAGTCTTAGTTTACTGGCCTAGCTGCTTTGGTCATCCAGCTAGACCTGGCTTTATGTTCTCTTAATAAGAAAGCATGTCTGTTCCTACTCTGTTTCACAAATTATGTAGAGGTTTCACAAATGTAATAACATGTTATGTAACCTTGTAGTACATATTGATAAATGAACATTTCTAGCTGTGCTGTCCAGCTAGGCCAGATAGAGCCCTACACAGGCACACACACAAATTTGGAGATTTTATTTTTTATAGAGAACACTACAATAAAATCTCGCAAATCAGGATAAGCCAAATGCAATTGCTTTGAAACATTTATGCCATAGGACTAAACAGTTATTAGACGCTATTTGTCACTAGTCCCTATCAAACGTGACGCTGTCTTCAACGCTGTGCTTTCTTCTGCTTTCGGCACTTTGTGTAACAGATATTCCTTACGTATGAAGGACCAAACTTTACTGTATGGGAATATCCTGAGGAATGCAGTCTCCGCAATGAGAGGTTGGTTGAGTGTCGGTCTTCAGCCAGCTCAAACCTCACTTAAAATTATGATCACTCAAATAATTACATGAATTAGGCGAATACGTGTGTGAGGTGTGCTGCGCCCAAATTTGGACATCCCAGGCCTGAACATCCGCTAGGATGCCCAAATATTGCCACACCAGGTGAAATCAGTGTTTCCCTATTCCCTACTTTCACTCATTACTATTTCCCATACAGCCTCACGCATACTGAAATGACATGTGACACTCCAGGAGACCAGGAAGTGAAACCTATCGTGTCGGTAAGGACCCTGGTATTATTGGGGGACCCACTGCACTACCATTGTCTGCCTCACCCTCATGACATGAAATACATGTAATGTATTTAACATGGGTCAGGATGAGCTTGTTGTAATTACCTTGTAACAACTCGTCATATTTCTTTGACCAGTCAGATAAAGAAGAGGTGACTAGACATTTTCTAATTAGCCACTCATACTTCAGCTTTGCATGGTATGCTGCAATGCCAATTGACAGGTAATTGCCTAAAATACAGGAAGTTTTTTAAGCTACAATCATCTGTAATTATATGTTATTTGTCAGGCATAAGGATTAGATGGCGGTTCTTATTGTTAGCAGGCCAGCATTTTATCGTAACGTCACGTAGAGTCATTATCACTATTTAAAATGTGTTAGTAAAAGTAGACCATTAAATCATATTAAACGTAAAATGATTGTTGACATCTTCCAAATAGGATTGCTCATTAAGAATTTGTTGTGACGTTTAAATCCCTTTCATATCTCTCTCCATTTAGAACCCTACCGGGCCGTTATTTAGAGGTATGTAGGAATTCAAGTCATATATTCTGTACAATGTGACTGCATGTGACATTTCTTCTTCTTCCATCTTACAGCTGTGTGCTATTATGATATCACCTGTAATATATTAAAAGACACTTTGTTTGTCTTTGCCTATATTTTAGACCGTTAGGGTGTGGATTATTGATCCAGAAGAAGCTGGATATGCTGAAATCAACAATGAAGCGTTTGAGCCCTCCATGGTGAGACTAGTACAGCAGAAAGAGCTAGGAGACTTTACACATGGTCCTAGGGACTTGTTCTACTTACAACCGGAAGTACAATTAGCCTCAATGCCATTTTGAATAAGTGAACATCTTTTGAGTTAATGGTAACATTTTTTTTGCTTCATTTTTTAAAACATTTAACAAGTTCATTCCCGGTTATAAAGCAGCCTGCTCTTGTATCTGAGTAGCATTTTGAATGGGTCTACATGCATCATAGATTTTAGAAATGCCACCATATTTTCTGTCGAGCTATTTCTCCTAAGGAATAGATTGCATACACGTAAAAAAAAAAATGTTACGTTGCCATTATTTATGTTACCAGATTTATCTTTTGTTTTTTGCAGCAATCTCTTTACCTGACCAAGCAGTTCTACAATATGGGCCAGTATCCAACCATTGTGCTATCAAGCTCGCTAACCCTCAATGGAAAATTCTCTAAGCATGGGTAAGTTCATAAAGTTGCACCTAGATACATTATGTAAAAAAAAAAAAATCTTTACACTTGATACTTGACTCTGCTATTTATCCAAGCACGGCTTGCCTCATTACAAAAAATACTCTACAAATGTTTTAGCTACTGGACAACCAGCATTCCCGGGAACAAACAATACGTCAATTTACAAATCCTTGGCCAGCCCGTCAGCTTCCAGGATCACTTCATCATTTCCAGCTGGCACACATTCTATTGGCCGGAACCCGAGGTGCCGGTCAACGATCACGAAGTGTCCCTCCGCTTGGCCCGCGGGATCCCCTCACTGCTGACGTGGGCCACGTGCGAGAACTACCGGGTCCTGCTCCTCTCAGACCTGGGCACGTTCATCACTAACGATGCCTTCGTCACGTACTCCGAAGTCAAGGTGAGGGCTCAGAGCCAGGATCCAAAAACCCTATCTTCTAACCTCCCTTCTAAAGCCTCACACACGGAGAGAAACATTTCAGTTTGTGCACATACTTTAATATATGTATCTCTATATCATACATATTTTTTGAGTTGTTACGTGTGTCATGTGATTGTTTGGCTGACTGACTTTGGCAGGTAAACCCATGTAAGGTGCCTGTGCCACCAGAAGGTTATTTCACTGTAGACGAAGCCGCTCTGCTGGACGATGGGATCATTTTTAGGATACAGGACGCCCTCTACTGGAGGGATAACATTGACCACTGCCTCACCCAAGACCCCGAGCTGCCCTCTAGTGGAGTCATAGGCATTCATCTCCGACCCTCTTGTGTGGATTACTACCCTTCAAAGGTCGGTTCCATTCGTCGGACCATATTACAGGAATTATAAGCGACTTTTTTGACGACCTGAATTGAAATAGCCTGAGGTGAAAATGGGTGTTGTTTCCTGTTTGCCACAGGATGTCAAGCTGGCTTCTCTGGCCGTGTGGCAAAATCACACGCTGTACATCGGCGCCAACCTGTTCAAGGACATCAACCGGGAGGGCCCGTATCTGACGACGTTGATGGCGCTGCCCGCCAACCTCACCATCATGAGGGGGGTGTTCGGCTCGTTGCCGCCCTACGTACGGGCCCTGGTGGGGCTCAGATACCCAGGCGGAGCCATCCGACCCATTATCTTCTCCTACGACCAGATGGTACCGTAGCTCCGGAGCTCTCCATGCGTTTCCATGTGTTTTTGGATCGCGTCAAATCCAAATAGATTTTCACGTCGATCGTATGATACTGACCCAAGGGCCTCTGATGCTCTGTCCCTTCTTTCCTGTCTTTCCTGTCCCCTGGCCTTTTCTCCTTTATAAAGGCGCCCGAGCGGGGATGGTCGACCTCAACCTTACTGAGCAAGACAGCTACTGAAGACCTCCCCACGGCGCCATTTGACCTGCTCTTTCTGGACTCCTCTCAACGTAAGCTTTCCTTCGTGCTACCTGGATGGTTGCCCAGTGACCATTTAAAAAAAAAAACGTTGTGAGTTATTCAATGTCAACGTGTCTTCTCTTCTTACCTGTAGCGGCTCTGCTTCTCTGGAACTACAAGGTCATCCATTACAGCTTCCGTAACGACATGGAGTGGGGCGTGCTCACCCCTTCGGACCTGTTTGTGGCGTCCGGTGGCGGCTCCATAGAACAAGTCATCCTGGGTGAGACCCGGAGGCGGGTGCCTTTGGTCCGTCGATCGCTCCGATCCTCTGTTGCCATGTCAGTCGTTTTCAACGTGAAGCGCCATCGGTAGAAAGGTTTGATTCACACGGCGGCGTGTGTTTGGTTCCTGCAGACCGCCAGCGCTGGAGCTTCCTTATCAAGATGACCAACAACGTGCTGTTTTACTCCAAGGCGGGCGTCTACGACCTGGTGCACCTGCACCCCTGGATCGAGCCTGAGGAGAGGATGATGCTTTACAACCTGGGGGGCCAGTTCTACATCGTGACCCTCTCCCCCGAGGCCAAGATCGACATCCACAGGTAGGGAAGAGACACCCCCCCCCCCACCCACACACACAACTTGTCACTCAACCTGGTTGAGTGTGCGTTTGAGATACGTTGTACTGTTAGAGCGGCTCCATAGGACAAGTCATCCTGGGTGAGACCAGGAAACGGCTTTTTTCCGTCGTTCTCGCTGATCCTCTGTTGGCGTGTCGGTTGTTCACCATGCGAAGCACCATTGGGTGTTTTTGAACGTGTTACATTTATACAATTTATTATTATTTCTACACCGAGGCTAAGAAGAGAGTGTGTCGTGTGGCTATGCGCGTGTGCTAGAGAAAGAGCGAGAGAGAGAGTGTTATTCAAAATGTAAATGGCTTTCGAAATATTTTGGGGTACTGGCATGATCTACTTGAAAAATCTAGAGATAGCTGGAGGTTCTGTTGTTGTGAAGGACACGTTGTATCCATTGGGTTCTGTGGTCTCCAGATACCCTTTCCTGATGGAGACCCACAGTTCCATGTGGGGCACCACGAATGATTGCCCCTTCGTTTCCTTTTTGCACAACATGAACTCCCCGGCCTACCATCTGGACAAGGGAGACAGTTTGGAGTTCTGGGCCCAGGTCAGTGACTGTGAGGTCCAAATGTGTTCTTCACGCTCTGACTGGATAAACTCAAGTTTAGTATTGTAAGCTAGGAAGAACAGCGAATACTTTTGTTGTTCCCACAGCTGGTTTACCCAGAAGGCAACGGGGTCCACGTGAGGTTTCCCAACAATCAGCAGAAGCTGCTTGACATCACCAAGAAGTTCAGGTTGGAATGCGTGAACAATGTGGACACAACCAACATGGTAGGAGTACAACAACCGGACACTCAAAAAGAGAGACAAAAAAATACTAGACCAGACTAAGTACTCATTTAGATAACAACTCAGAACCTAATGCGGGATCCTTGAATGACTTGTACATATCTCATTTTTTTTCTTGCTAGAATAGGCTGTCACGTTTGATCTCCATTAACAATTAGAATATGGTTTAGTTATTCTTGAGATGTAACGGTCCAGAGATTTTCCTGATATGTAACAGTCCAGAGTTTTTCCTGATATGTAACAGTCCAGAGTTATTGCTGATATGTAATGGTGCAGAGTTTTTCCTGAGATGTAATGGTGCAGAGTTTTTCCTAGTTGCACAACAATAGTTCTTCTACGGGCACTCCTATGTGCATGATTTATTGTCGATGCCCCCTTAATTATAATCAGGATAATAATGAAGTATTAGCTAATGGCAAAGGGGCCTGGATTAGTGTGTTTGTTCACACACAAAATGCTTTCCAGTAGAACCTACTATGCAAGTTGGTCGTACTATTGATAATGCATCTTTTTATTTTTTATTTTTAGACATTTACCATCCGACAGATTCACGACTACAGCAACACAAAAGCCTACACAGATTTAATGTAAGTATCATTCAGTCACATTTATACTCCCACAAAGACGAATGTTGTCAAATCTTGTTCCCTTTTTTTTGTTATTGTAAATATCACAATACTTCATTTTTCTCAACTTCATTATGTCTGTACTTGTCTGTCTGTCTCTCTGTGTGTGTGTGTGCCAGAAAAAGTACAACAGGAGTTGAGACCATGGAGTTGCTTCCAAGCCAGATTGGTAACACCTGCACTTTGCCAAAGAACAGGGTACGCCAAATCCTTCCCCTGTTCAAACCATGAAGAAAAGATCCCACATTGTGTGCTGTTCAGTTGTGGCAGCAGACATGTGTTTCCTCATGTATTTATCTGTTGTGTGTAAAGTGTCTTTTAAATCCGTTTTGGGCCTAATAACAAACTTGTTTTGGTTCTACCATTACTCAGATCTCACATTTCCAAGTCGGATGCCCGTCAGAAAGACACATTCGCGTAAACAGGTTAGAAGTTGAAAAAGAAAGTCTTCCACGAGGTTTATTTTTATTGAAGCGGTCAAACTATGTTTTTATTTCTATTTCTAGCTGTATATGAAAGGTTTTATTTTAGCAACCTACTTCTCCTAAACCTGGGTGTGGGTGGGTGTGGATGTGGGTTATATTTGATTTCATAATGCAGGCCGTGGAACACGCCCTGCGTGAAAGGAGTCTTTAACTACACCATCCCAAGGTCAGTAAGAACCAAACGCTCCTAATCCTGAGACTTATTTATTACATACTGGGTTTGGGCCAGAATGTGGCTCGCCTTGCTTCAATGAAGTGGAATCGATAGATATGTTCGAAAATGGCCGCCGTGCTGCACCTGACGATGCAAATGTAGATCTGTATAGGCCAAGCCAGCATTACAACTGAGTGACGTTTAAGTAACTAAACATGTAAATAACTCCGTTGACATACTTTTCACTCCTCAGCTTTGTGCTGACGGCAGACTCTCTCAAGGACACGGTGAGACACACACTGGAACTGGGTCTGATTAGAAGTAGTCACGACAACACCACTCTAACGGGGATCAGGATGCAAAATATTTAGCTTTGACATCACCAGAGTTTGGGGAAAATTGAAAATGTGACAATATGTAGTAATAATTATAGTGATCATTTTCTTATGGTGTCATTTCTGTCTTAGGCTGTGAACTATGACTCAGAGGAACATGGATGTATGCTGCATATGACCTTTGATAGTCAATTTCGACCCAATCTGAGTCTGTGAGTTGCCCATCTTGGTATCATCAGTCACCTTGCTTCATCTGTCACTTATTAAAGTAGTATTACTATAATCTTGGACTATTTTAACATTGAGCTACAATATTTTAGCGGTGACATGCCAATTAGGTTAAATAATTAGTTTAATAGTTATATGGTTACATAAATAAAATGTGTATTAAAGTTAAATAATTAAACATCTATAATGCTTTCCAGAAATATCAAATATCAATAACGTATTTCGATAGTATGGAAATAGATTGATATCCATATATAAATATATTGATCAAATCTTAAGGAAACAAAACGTATTTTTCATGGGGGAAAATGTATTAAAATCACTTGTTTGCTTTGCTAGATTAAAAAAACCAAACCTTTTGCATAAAGTGTCGTTGTGCAATCGACAAAAAGAGACTTGTCAAAGGCAGGTGTCTGGCGCCACGATATTAAAATGTCCTCTTTTGGGTGCTGCATTTTGAAAGCGGTGTTACCATATTGTTTCATGTTCTCTCAGGTATGATGGGGAGAAATTTGTGAGGGATGTCAAGGCCAATTTTATAGTGTGGGAGAAGTTTGGGCGGACTGACTTCTCGTTCAGTCAAACCATGCGAGAGGTACGATTGATCCCTTTTTTTTTTTTTTTTTTGCCGATCCAAAATAACCGATGTGGATGTGGTGGTGTAACAGGGAGACTTTGCACGTCCTGATCCCTGCCCCTGTGTTTCTCTTGAAGGTGGGTTGTCTGAGGATGGCCCAGACTTGGGGTTCTATGACGCGGGGGGGCAAAGGCATTCCTGACGCCTGGGGACCTGAAGTAAGTGCAGGGACGCTTTACGCTCTAGTCCCGTAACACGCTGAGCTTCTGAGCCCCACTGGGGCCTGCAAATTCCCTTTCGCCCCTTCTCTCAAAAAAGGCTGGCTCAATCGTTTACTTTTTGGGTCTGACCACCAGAACTACCGCAGCTGTTTCACCCTGAGCCACGGCCAGCTCGGGAACTTGGACCAGCCCTACGAGATCCTGAACTATAGCTCCAACAACTTCCTCACCTTCTCACAGACGGACAGTGCCGTCTACATGTTCAATATTAAGGTGCTGGACCCCAACTACAGGTACGTAAGGGGTGTCAGGGATTCTTTCACTCTTTCCCTGAGAATAACCATATACTCAAAGAGATGGAAACAGGCAATTAAAGTACAATTTTATCTATGACTACAGAGTGCACGTCTGCACACAGAGAAATGACAGCAGTCAGTTCAGTCTAACAACGTAGTAAGTTCTAGTCGCATGACATGGTCGACAGTTGTATTGGTCTTGATTGGTCTTGGTCATCCCACCCATCAAAAGGGAACACATGTTAACTCCCAGTGTCACATGTTGATGGCAAAGACACAAACCTAGACTCCTGTGTCTCCAACAGGCACATACAATCTCTTTAGTTATCTGACGTAGGCTCATGCTGTCTTTTTGGTGACCTGACGTTCACTCCAACTCTTACCCCACATTGGACCAACAGCTTAGACTTGAATGTCCATCCAAAAACATGCCACATCCTCCATGCCAGTGCCCTGACCAATCACTGTCAATTCACCTGGAGTCAGTCTGTGTGTCCTATGTGTGTGACTAAGACGTGATATATGTTAGGTGAGCCAGTCTGGCGCAAGTTGGCGGCTGTGGTATCACTCATACCGAGTGTTGTGTTTGATAGCTGTCACGCAGACTGACTGTTACATTCGATAGCTGTCGGACCATTCATTGTTTGTTCTGTGGTATTAAATGGTGACCTAATTGTGTAACAGCGCTTTGAGTGTCTTGAAAGGCACTAAAAACTAAATAAAATGAATTATTGTTCAATAACATGCAGGTTGATTGGTGACTCTAAATTGTCCATAGGTATGAATGTGTGAGTTGTTATATGTTCCTGTGTGTTAGCTCTGCGATGGACCAGCGACTTGTTTGCTTTATTATTTAAACTTTCAACCTTGTACAGCGTCTTTGAGTGTTTTGAAAAACGCTTTATAATCGTAATGTATTATTAATATTATTGTTGTTGGGCGGCACAGTGGCGCAGTGGTTAGCACTGTTGCCTCACAGTAAGAAGGTCCTGGGTTCAATCCCCACCTGAGGGCCTTTCTGTGTGGAGTTTGCATGTTCTCCCTGTGTTAGTGTGGGTTTCCTCCC
>JAVQJS010029203.1:0-10385 GCA_036024795.1 Galaxias rostratus | reverse complement strand
TATGTCCATAACATCCATATTTCTGTAAAGCTGCTTTGTGACAAATTGTTTTTGTAAAAAGCGCTATATAAATAAAATTGAATTGAATTGAATTGTGTGGCAAGTCCTCTGTGCCAATTACCCGTACTGTCTCACTGTAACATCTTGACTAGTTGAAAGGTGAAAGGTTGGCACAGAGGTAAGGACCAACAGATTGGTTTATCATCTGCAGCATATAGGCGCTTGTATCTTCCTCTTTATTGAAAATAGTGTGAAGGGAAGACCCCAAAATTCTGGTACCCGTCAGCATCATGTTTCAACCTTATGGCATAAGAGCTGGATAGGGGAAAGTGGAACACATAAACACCTCTAACATGCAATGGTTACTTAAAAGTTAAATTTTTCTTACACTCTCCCAACATCTCCAATCAGTGTAGTTGAATTTAACTTATTTTACCAAGATCAACTACATTCACAAAATACTAACCGTGTCTACTCCCCCATCTGAAACCTTGTTGAATGAACAGCTTGTAAAAGCTGTAATAGCTGTAATAGCTCCAGATTGCTTTCTTTAACAACAGCTTTAGAGTTACCTTGAGAGTTATGTGAACCGTAAATGGTCAAAATGTATCAGGTGAGTTACAACGAGATATATGTTGCCCAAACGTCAGAGAGGTGAGTTACGGCAAGAACTATGTGGCCAAAATTGAACAAGTCTGGTATGAGATACGAGGGCCATAAATGAACAAAATATAACAAGCCGGGTTTGAGATTAGTTGCGGCAAAGTCACAGCATAGTGGGAAAAAAATAATCTTATTATCGGGGCCCACATAAGCATTTTGATAATACTGCCTAACATTATCTTAAAAACCTAATTTCTGTTCATAAGGCTTATATGATCCAGTTAATAAGGCTATTTTAATTTCGACATGCCAAATCAAAACTATTTTTACATGGCATTGGCAATGATTCTGACACACTAGCTATCACTTTGTTTAGGGAATCTGAAGAAATTTCACCCCATGTTTTTGTTTCATGGCGCTTCTTACGTGCCATTGCTGCTCCAGCAGCAGCCCAAATGGGTGTAGATCTGGTCACTGCGCTCCTGTGTTTGAAAATGGGACTGATAACCTTTCTTATTCAAGATCCTTCACCCTGTACAAAGTTCCCACTAACCAGCCCCTATATAACCTATTTGCTGACATTCATCATTATTATTAGGGGTCAATGCAGTAAAATTGCATAGAATTCCATTATGTTTCCTGGCATTCATGATTATTGTCATTATATTTTCCCCCCAACACATTCAAATTTCAATGAAATGGAATGTCATAGACATGTGAAACTTTGCAAATGCATAGACACCCATAGCTAACACCTTGCCATACAGGTGCCATACGACTAGACCCATCGGGGGCACGACAGTAGCAAACCACATCTGAGAGACCACGCCCCATGTCCCATTTCTTGACTAGACATAGAACTTGCTGGGCAGGTTCATTTCCCCATGAGAGACAAATTTGCTCGCAGAACTAATAAAGTCTGCCATGATGTTTTTCAGCCATTTTTTACTTTGTGATAAACAGTCATGCCATATCTATCGTAGACCATTTGACCCATCGTCACAAAAATGTGCACACAGGAAATACTTGAATAGACATTAGAAACCTGGAAGAAAACTTATTTACAGTTGTTAATTACTTAATATTATCTATTGAGGTCTGTGTTGTTTCTCAAGTTACAACTTTACTTGGATAATCATACATGTCGACTTTATTGTTTCCGTGAGAGAGGACATTTGTCCTGTATGCTTAATGCCTGTGTTAGTGCCTTAAGTGGTTGGCCAAAAAGTTTAATTTTAAACAGTTGTTGGGTATGATCCTGAAGACTCTCTCAGTGGTCCTGCTTCAGTGATGTAAACATGACTCACCACAGAATTTTTACTTCATTAATGCTTGCTAATGAAATTAAAAAGTTGTGATCTACTTACAGATCAGTCTCCTTTAATTCAAAACTTGATCTTTGTTCATATCTGAACCAGTTGTCGGCGAGACACTTGTCTTGACAAAATCAACCTGATTTCGACTCCTGATACACAGCCGGAGCTCACCCTTATCACTGCCGCATCTCAGGAATTGTATAGTCCATGTGGGCCAGAACATAGTCAGTGAGGACGGTCAGTTCACAGTGATCATAGTACGTCTCCTTATTGATGCAGCTATCGAACACAATCGAAAGTATTATTAAACATAAATTAAATTTATATTTTTTATATAATTAACAAATTTTATTGTTATCAAAATATCGGCCCACACAAAAGTAAACTGAGGTTGATTTAGATTTTCTGTCCCTGGCTGGATAATAAAGTTGTTATGGTTACCAAAGTCAATCTATTTGCAGCTGTTCCTATTGTAGTAGCTGCAGTTCTATACAGTGAGCTAAACTGAGCTAAACAGTTACACCCTTCTAATGACATAATTCGTGTAATCAAGTGTTTAGTTCAACTGAAATTGGAAAGGAGCATAACTAATTTTTTTTCAAAACGTCTACACAGTTGTCTTGGGTTCCATTTTAGCATGACAATTGACCAATGGAATTTTGGCTGAAGAGCGCAAATTATGATAGAATGTTCTTCAGAATAAAAACATTCTGGGACTACTCGTAACTACTAACATCCATAACGTTACACAAGTAGAATTTTAGATAAACTATATAAGTACACTAGCTAATGTTAGACTCCATGGGAATAACACACACCACACCCACATTTTGATGGCTAGTGTTCAGCTGTTTCATTGTAAGTCAAAAGGTGCAAAGCTGCATTTTTATATGCAGAGCATCATATACCAAGCCTGCAAGAATATGGGGAAAGATAATCTTATTTTCAGTGGGTAAGTATCCTTGCAGAGCCACTGAAAAGAAAATGCAGGAAAGGATCACAGCTTAATTAATAATCTTTTTTAAATCCGCCAATAGCTGGTATAGAGGATGGGTGGCTCTGAGACATATTTTCTCACCGTAAAGCCGTCTCAAGGTGTTGTGGACTCAAATTATGGAGGATGGTGCCCACTTAAAATCTCAGTGACACATCCGTTATCAACGTAATCCTTTCTAAAACACCGTATCCCACTTATGTACTTTAGTAAAACATTAACATGAGCAAATGTCAGAAAACGAATAGTCAATAAATAGTTGCCTGTCTGTATGGTTACTATTTGTAAATGCTATAGAATTATAGAAAAGAATACCACTCCAAAGCTGAAGACATCCGATTTGGGAGTGACCTCGCCCCTGTATGCTTCCGGAGCCATGTACGCTTTAGTACCCACAACCCTATCCGTCATTATTGTTGTGGAGGAAGGTTTGGCGCGTGTCAGCCCAAAGTCTGAGATCTTCGGCACAAATTGTTCATCCAACAAGATATTCCCACTGAGGAGATGAATGATACATGCAAAAGTTTAAAATTAGAGAACTATTCATGGGACAAGGCATCGAGTAGTTTCTTGTTTTAAAGGGCAAACATTTATGTATGTCCAATTAACCTATGAGTCTAATTCCCAGGCTGTAGCATACCTTTTCACATCTCTATGCACATGATGGTTGCGGTGTAGGTACTCCAAACCTTGTGCTGTTCCCACTGTTATAAAAACCCTGGATTGCCAGGAAATAGGAGGAGTATCATCCTACATTGATAGTAAAAAGTATGGTTAAAAAATAACATGGGGGGAAATTTGTCTTAAAGAAATATATTTATGTTTGTATTCTTACGTTACAAGCCAGTCGATCCAACAATGAACCATTGAGCATGTAGGCATACACCAAACAAGGGTGATGGCCATCACAGGAAAAGCCAACCATCTCCACCAAGTTCTCATGTTTCAACCTGTGACAACCAAACGTCTCAATCAAAAGTAAAATCTTTATGTACAACAATAAAAAATAAATGTATCTCCAAATGCCCTCAATTTACAAACTTAATCACCAGAAAGCTGTTTTGTAAGAGTAGCTTGGTGCTAAGCCACTTTTCCCTTGACATTTCTCTGTTGATTCCATAATTATTTGGTCCCATTCAATTAAACATGAGTCTGTGGCAATGTGCCACTACTTGGAGCAATATAAAAAAAGGTGTACAAAGTGGCAGTGACTATTGATAGACTTTTACATTTTATACAAAAAATAGAAGACAAGCAACACAACAAACGTTGTAAAACAAAACTTACATTTTTAGAGTTTCTATTTCTTGGTTGAATTGAACTTTCAACTCATCAATCAAAATGTCCTCAATCTGAAAAAAAGGATTTGTATAATGTGATGTAGTGGTTATAAGTGTTTTCCTACATTCACACATCAACAATCCAGACAGCGTTATACAAAGGTAAAGGGACTCACACAGCTAAGTTTCTTTACCGCCACTGTTTTGGCATTGATTTGTCCTTTGTATACAATCCCAAAGCCCCCTTCTCCCAGCCTGCTCCCACCACGTGACACAGGCTGGTCATCGAAGTTCCTTGTTATCCTCATAAGCTCACAAAAGGAGAACCTGAAAAACCCTGAAAATAGACAATATACAGCCGCATACATTTTGTAAACCAAAATTTGGTAAAAAAATATTATTTGAAAACCTTTTTTTCTTGACTTCATAGTAAGGATTCATGAAATTCAGATTTCAGATTGCTAGCTTTGTCATCTCAATAATTCAGTAGCGTATAATATCAACAAATTGGATCAGATATGCACACTAAGATTAAGCAAATGGCATGCGGTCTGTCACACAAATAATAAAAAATGTAGCCTCCATTTCTGAAACACATCAGATTCAGTTTTGTGGTTAATCCCCTAGTGAACACCAGCCCCGCACACAGGCACGTTTCCCTATTATTAGGAACTGTGGTATTTGTTTGAATAATTTGTCTGTATTAACCCGCATGTTTTGGACTTTGGGAGAAAACCGTAGAAAACCCACACAAACACAGGGAGAACATGCAAACTCCACACAGAAAGGCCATGCTAGCTTATTTAGTATCCCAAGGAAACGCAAGACATCAGGTGCGTTCTCTTACAGTACGGTCTCTGTAGAACTGACTCCATTCTCATTTTTCTTTTTTTGGTTTCTTCATAGGTTCTCGGCTCTCCATAATGTTGACAACCGCTTCTTTAAGCTGCACTGCCATGCTCCACCTGGGTATTTTCGGTTCAAAACGGTTCCTTTTCCGATATTTGCCAAAGCAAGACATGTACATATGGGGGATATGGACAGGGAGAATTGGAGTATTTAATATATAAAGTGCAGGAGTGCAGATGAATACATGCATAGGATTGTGACGATGCGCATGGAACATGTATAGGGAGTGAAGGGGCATACATAAGTAAGTCATGTGATCAATGTGATCCCTGAGGTTAATGTTACTGGTTGAGAAGCCTGATGGCCTGAGGGAAGAAAACTGTTTGTGAGCCTGGTCGTTCGTACCCGGATGCTCCGGTAGCATTTACCAGACGGCAGCAGCGAGAACAGACTATAGCCTGGGTGGCTGCAGTCTTTTATGATTTTCTGTACTTTCCTAAGGCATTGTGTGTGGTAGATGCGTTGCAGAGAGAAGAGGTGGCAGCCAATGATGCGATCCGCTGTCTTCACCACCCTCTGGAAGGCTTTGCGGTCAGCAGCGGAGCAGCTGCCGTACCACAATCATCTCCTTAGTCTTGCAGACGTTGAATGAGAGTTTATTGTCCTGGCACCATGTTGCCAAGACGCTGACCTCATCTCTGTAGGCGGTCTCATTATTGTTTGAGATGAGACCAAGGATGGTGGTGTCTTCTGCAAACTTGAAGATGACATTGGAGCTGCGTGTGGCAACACAGTTGTGTGTGAACAGGCCGTACAGGAGGGGACTGAGTACACAGCCTTGAGGGGCTCCGGTGCTCAGCGTCAGTGCAGAAGAGGTGAGGTTACCCATTCTTACCACCTGGGGTCTGCCTGTTAGAAAGTCCAGGATCCAGTTACAAAGGGAGTTGTTAAAACACAGGTTCCTAAACTCAGGAACGAGCTTAAGAGGCACAATTGTGTTGAATGCTGAGCTGTAGTCTATAAACAGTATCCTCAACTAAGTAATAATAAAGGGAGACCTTATCCAGGTGGGAGATGACGGTCTGTAGATCTGATGGGCCGGTATGCGAATTGTAGGGGGTCCAAGGTGTCAGGAAGAAAGAAGCAGATGTTAGTCCTGACTAACTGTTCGAAGCACTTCATGATGATGGAGGTCAGTGCTACAGGGCGGAAGTCATTCCAGCAGGAGATTGCAGGATTCTTTGGCACAAGAACAATGATAGTCCGTTTGAAGCAGATGGGGATGGCAGACTGTTTCAGGGAGAGGTTGACTATAGAGGTGAATACCTCCGCTAGCTGGTTGGCGTACACTCTGAGGACACACCCTGACAGGGTTTACTCTTTTAAAAGCTCTCCTCAAGTCAGCCGTAGATATGGACAGAGTGCAATCAACCTGGTCCTCATCTAGCCTAACAGCAGGGATGGTGTGGCTCACCTTAAACCATGCGTAAAAGGTGTTGAGCTCGTCCGGAAAAGAAGTGGCATGCCGGGCATCACTGCTAATTCTCCTTTTGTAGTCTGTGATGAAACGCAGTCCACACCACATGCGCCTTGGGCCTGGACTGTGGTAATCGGATTCCAACTTGTCCCTGTAGGCTCTTTTGGCATCTCTGATGGCCTTCCGTAGGTCATATCTGGACTTCCTCAAGGCCTCCAGGTCCCCAGAGCTATGGGCAGAGGACCGTGCTCTGAGCTTAGCACGGACATCACCATTAACCCAGGGCCTCTGATTAGGGAATGTCCTGACATTGACTTTCGGGATGACATCGTCGATGCATTTGGAGATGTAAGCTGAGACAGAGTCTGTGTATTCATCAATGTCCCCATCAGCTGCAACACGGAACATCTACCAGTCTGTGGTTTTAAAACAGTCCTGAAGGATGGCAATGGATTCCGTGCTCCAGCGTTGAACTGGCCCAAAAAACTTTTATTTTCTGTTTTAGGCCTTGTCTGTAAATTGGGAGGAGATGAATGGAAGTGTGATTTGCCTTGCCAAAGGCAAGTCAGAAAGTTAATATGCTGGTGATATTTAGGCAAAACTTTCCTCATGTTAGGCCTATTGAAATCACCAACAACAATGGATCTGCCTTAGGGTGAGCGTTCTCTAGATAATTGATTACTCTGTTAAGGTGTTCTAACGGCCGCATTTTATCCACCTGCGGGGGTATGTAGACTGTTGTGATTATAGCGGAGCTAAACTCCTGAGGGAGGTAAAAGGGGCGGACTTTTATGGTTAAAAGATTTAACCATAAGCACCATATTTGGTGCTTATAGCAATTTACTTCCTCAGATTGCTTTGTTGTTTCATACCCATATTTAATATCTGACCAGCTAACATTCCTTGATTACTTACAATGTACTTCTTAGTTCCTATAATTTATTAATTGTATACCTGCACATATTTTGTTTGCTTGGACATGTGAGCTGTGACAGAACAGGACTATGAAATTTCTGGCGCAAGGCTGTCACTGTGTGTTTAAACTCTTGTTTCCCTCTGCTTATGATTAATCTATTTACACAACTAGAATGTACTACATCAGAAATGAGACTGAAATGTTTAACTGCTGTTTTTTCTTCAAAATTAATTATGCATAGATTAGACCTTGTTTCCCAATGACTTTGTCATAAGATTTCAAAATTCGTTGGATGGTGCCCCCTGAATGATTTCTTACAACTTTTAATCAAGTTAATTACTTATAATATAGATTTATGAAAACATTAACATGCATCCATTATTGACAGAGCATTTATATCAAACACCTTTGAATATATCAAGAAGTAGTGACCCCTTTGCTCTACCCTATGGACAACCTTGCAAAAAAATATAAAAATGAATTCCGGATCTAAGTGGTGGCACGAGGCACCTGTCCTCAGTCTTCATATTTTTAGAGGCGGAACCATTTCCTTACACCTGCAACAGGTGGATGCCATTAAGGTAAGTGCATCAATAGCGACAACTAGTGTTGCTAACTTAGCAATTTTACTGCATGATTTATTACATTTATGGAACCACCTAGAGACTTAATTTATAAAATGCTACAAGTGACAATTTTTGTGATTTCTTCAGATCTTCACAGAAAATTTAAGAAAGGTATCCAAATCTATTAAATCTAGATGTATTCAGTGCTAACCTTTGAGCTGCTCCTATATAGCAGATATCAGGCACCCTAATAAATACCACTTAGTATAACTGATGTATTCACATATTGTTCAATAAATACATGGATCAAAATAAAATGTAATACCGGTTTCATCAGGCTCATATTCTTCAGCTGACACTCTGTCTGGAAGTGGCTCTCCTGTTTGCCTCACTGCCATTATGGATGTATCACTCGATGTCTCTATCCTTAAAAGAGTTGTCTGAGTACCCGCCTGAACAGGGTGAATCCCTCTATCTAAAAGTAATGCAAAACAGAATCAATCTTTATACAATGAATATGTTTGCCAAATATGCCTTTCCAAAAATTCCATGGGACACCTGATGACATGACAGCACCCCAGTGTCATGGCACAACGGTTGGGAAATGCTGGTTTAGAACAATTCTGTTATATTTCTGTTCGTTTTTAATGCAATAAATAACGCATCATATTTAGACAAACCAAAATAATATTTAAATATACTTTACGTTGAACTTATGGGTGACAACTTTAAATAGCCCACCTGGAAGCAGAATACTGGCAGGGGCAAATAATCGGTGTCCCATCAGAATATCAACAAGTTGCCCCACAGTACAGTTACATGTCCCCCAATCATTTAGCAACGCCATCGTTGGACTTGTTCCTCGTTCAGCAAGTGCTTCAAATCTCCTGGGAATGATAAATGTAGAAGGCAAGTTGATAACTCCTAACTTAAGAGTGACCATAGTTAAATACTTGGTAAGCCCAGTTTATGACTGAAAAGCAGAATTTAACACATTCCAGTACATGATGAATGATTCAGTATTCAAATGTTATGTAATCTTAACAAGTCCAAGGCATCACAGGCAGAAATGGTCATTTTGAATCCAAATGTAAATTTTTGGGTTGTCCATCAATAACATCAATAATTTCATGAAATCTAAATCTATATTGTGTTTTCTTCGTAGGTTGGCTGGGTTCAGCCTTGAGGATAGGGTACAGAGTTCTGTCATCCGGAGGGAATAGAGCCACTGCTCCTTCCCATAGAAAGGAGCCAGATTAGGTGGTTCGGGCATCTGATTGGGATGCCTCCTGGGCATCTCTTGTTGGAGATTTTCTCACTCTAGACCCAGGATGCTGTAGAGATGAAGTATCTTATCTGGCCTAGGAATGCATAAGGATCCTCCAGGAAAAGCTTGAAAGTGTTGCTGGGGATTGGGACGTCTGGACAACTCTTCTTAGTGTACTGTCACTGTGACCCAACCCTGGATAAGCGGTGGAAAATGGATGGATGGATGGATGGATGGATAAATATAAATTGACATTGACATAAATATGATTCTTATAACGTTTCCCTACTCTGTCATTAAGATATCACAACTTTTGTTCTTACATGCATTTTTTAAGTATAACTTCAAACAGTGTATTTAAAACTCTTTATTTATCTCTTTGTATCATATCATTTAAGATCTTATTATCTGGACGACAATGTTTTGTAAAGTCTAATCTGGCCACTGTTCTATCTGAAGGTTTAAATGTGCAGATAGCCTGGCTAGGCTATATGTTTAGTATGAGTTGCAGTCATGATGGAGGCTTGCAGGACATTTGTTGTTTTGTGTGGTGGAAGGGTGAACAATAGAGTTGTTGACTCTGGCGGACATTTTAAGGAAGGAGTGGATGTCCATTTTTATTTGTTTTGGGGATAAGTCTCCCTCTCTCCGAGCTGCTTGCTGCTTTCTTAATGTATTTGCATTGTTAGCCTGGTAACTTTTGCAGTAATATATAGGACAAGCCACAGGTAGCTATTTGGAAAATTACTTTCCGTTTAATTTCTCTGACACGGGACGGGAGGGTAAGCCAGGGCCAGGGTTTGAGTCATGGTTCCCTGAACCGTTTGTTGAGGCTGGGTCAGACTCTCACTTTAGCCGTTTTATCCATAGTTTTTTGTTTGTTTTTTGCAGTGGAGAATCTGCAGTAACCGTATTTACTACTTGATATTTTAGTACATCCCAAATCGGAAACCTAAAGACCATGACATAATATGTATATTAAAGAAGAAAAAAAAAGAAGAAAAAAATGTAAAAAAGACAGGAAAGAAAAAGAGTGGGAGTATAAGAAATGCCAAACTGTTCAACCTATCCTGTTCATAACATACAGTGCATCCAGAAAGTATTCACAGCGCTTCAC
>JAVQJS010029160.1:7500-17750 GCA_036024795.1 Galaxias rostratus | reverse complement strand
TGGGAACGCCTTGGAATCCCCCAGTCAGAGCTGGTTAAAGTGGCCCGGGAAAGGGAAGTTTGGGAAGCCCTGCTGAAACTGCTGCCTCCGCGACCCGACCTCGGATAAGCGGATGAAGATGATGATGATGATGATGATGATGTGTGTGAGTGTGTGTTGAGTTGCACTACTTGCCGTTTCTTTAGCAGTAATAACTTCTACAGTAATTGATGTTCCCGTCCGAAAGCGTGGGCGCTAATAAATTGTCGCCCTGAGGTCTGAGCAGCCCCATTGTGTGATTGTGTTATTGTGCTCTAAGGGTGTGTATGTGTGTGTGTTTGTGTGTGTGTTTGTGTGTATGTCTGTGTGTGTGTGTGTGTTTGTGTGTGTGTGTTTGTGTGTGTGTGTGCGTGTGTGTATGTGTTTGAGAGTGTGTGCATGAGTGAGGGAGTTACTGTGTGACTAGTTTAACTGAAATCGGCAAGACAACATTTTGGCGACGTCACCTCACAACCATTGTGTTTTGACGCTTCAACACCGGACTATCGCTGACGGGATTGGCCTTCCAGCCTGCAAGGACATAGAGACGGCTGCTGGTTGGTAGATCAGTTGGAGGGAGGAGACTCAGAACCTATGGACCCATCTCTAACATAAGCTAATGGAGAACGCTGACATGTCTACTTTCCCTATCCATTTTGATCTCTCTCTCTCTCTTTTTCTCTCTCTCTCTCTCTCTCTCTTTCTCTCTCTTTCTCTCTCTCTCTCCCTCTCTCTCTCTCTCTCTCTCTCTCTCTCTCTCTCTATCTCTTTCTATTTTTTACTCTGCCTATTACTCTTTCTCCCTCAAGTCCTCCAGTATTCCGGTCCTTTGTGTGTGTGGCCATTGCTTCAATTCTCCTCTTGTGCCAGCTAGTGTTCCCTTAGTCTCTTCCATAGTTTTCCCCCACCCATCACTAATTCTATCCCTCCCTCCTCCCCCATTCCTCTGTCGTAGGAAGCAGGTCACTTACAGTGATGTAAATAAAGCGTTTTCTAGATCTTCTCAACTCCTTGACTTTGTTCCGATAAGAACCCAGCATTTCTCGGAATTGCATCACCCTCCATATATCTCACTCTCCCTCTCTCCCCGATTCTCCATTAGAATAGCTGACTATCCAGAATTCTTCTCAGCTCTCTCTCTCGTTCTCCTTAGGAGAGCTTGCCCTTTCTTTAATTTGTTACCTCTGCTTTCAGGCCTGCCCCCTCCTTTTTTACTATCTTTCATTTTCTCTCCATTCCCTTCCTCTCCCAGCACTTTGTTTTCTCCGTACTTCCCTCTTCCTCCCTCCCTCCCACCCTCTCTCGGATGGTTGGAATCGACAGCTGACAATGTGAAGCTCTGTGCTTCTTAGAGCTCCTCCAAGATCCATCTGCCCACCAGACCAGAATACACAAGGACTCCAGAGATATCCCAATACACAATTAGAAAAGATTCTCTGTGGGCCACCCTAGTAGTCACACAAAGGATCCCTTCATGAAAACAAATGGTTTATATAATTTATCTCGAACTAGGGAATATTCTACTCAGCACTTTTGCTGTAGTTACCTTGTATGTTGGGAATTTAAGATAAATTAAATTTCTTACGGTAAAATAGAATCTGTGTTCAATCTATGGCATCACTTCACCAAGGTCTACTCAATCCAGTTACGCGTTCAAACGGGCTGTCTATTTAGAAAAGAGGGAAAACAGGTGTAACAAATTTAGCGAGCGATCAAAACAGAATGAGATCCCATGCCGTGTGATCCCTTACCCGGTCCCATGTGAGCGACGTAAAACTCCTTTGAACCGTTCCCCCCACTCCCCACCTCCCGACGCTCTCTAACGAGCAATCCCCATAATGACTCGATTCGAGTTATATGATCCGAGCCCAGGCTTGCGGAGGTTTGAAGGGCAGCCAAGAGTGTAATTGAGATTCCATTTTACACGCTGGCGCCTCGTCGCCATATCACACAAACACTTCCTCTTTGAGAGAGAATAAGTCATGAGCCGGGCTGCTGCGGGCAGGCGAGCGTGGGCGCGTGGGGATTAGGTGCGTGCTGTGGGGACGACGCTCAGGGAATTCTCTCAACATGGCGAGCGCAAACTTCAGGGCACCCTGTCTGAGAGCCGCAAGGCCCGCGGCTCAGCTTGGGGTTGGTAAAAGGAGAAAGAGCGAGCGAGAGAGAGAGGGGGAGAGAGAGAGAGGGAGAGAGAGAGAGAGACGGGGAGAGAGAGAGGGGGGAGAAAGAGAGAGAAGGAGGGGGGCTGTCCCAGAAGGGAGCATACATCTCGTCAGTTCACCCCGCTGGGAGTTCAACCTCAGGATTCTGGTGACAAACACAAGCATCGTTAGCCATGGGGTGTTATGTATACAAACCACAGGCTACAATATGCATAACATGTCCTTATGATCCGGCTCTCAAAGATGTGTGCAGTCCCTCTGACTTTTCACTTCATTCTCTCTGTGACACCAAACCTGTGTCGCGTGTCAGTATTGTGGATGCAAGTCCTTTCCAAACTATGGAGAGAGGGTTTGACCGTCAGTCACTGAACCCCAATCACCAGCGTTGTTTGCAAGGCTCCCTGCTTCAGGATGACCTGTTCAGAGTGGTGGGTGGGTTTGATTTGCTTGTTGGAGTTTGTGTTGCTGTGTTCTTATTTTGAGGTCCTATTTCCTGGTGTCGGAGTCAGCTTTAAGGTTTCGTCTTGAACATCTTGCAAACAAGAAACGTCTTCAAAAGTAATTTTTTTAGACTTTGGACGAGATCAAATACAACAATAATCTTGGCTTTTTCTTTCTGGGAGAGGCTATATAGACAATCTGTGAAGTTTAGGAAAGAAAAACAGGGGCTGAGGGTCAGAGAGCATGCAAGGTCAGCGTTTCTTCGATTTCACCCAGAGGTCCAGTGAGGAATGTCATTTTAAGGTTTGGGCTGTCAGTCTCTAATGGTGATGCGTGTGTGCATTTATGTATAAGTGTTTGAGAGTGTTTGCTTGTGCATTTGTGTGTGTGTGCGTGTGTGTGTGTTGTGTGTGTTTTCAAATGTTTTGTATGTTATGGGTGTGCCAATGTGTGTGTGTTTGTGTGCGCGTATGTGAGTGTTTGCTTGTGCATTTGTGTGTGTGTGTGTGTGTGTGTGTGTGTGTGTGTGTGTGTGTGTGTGTGTGTGTGTGTGTACGTTTAGGAGTTTGTGTTGAAGAGGCAGAACCTTCGACAGCAAAGAGAGGACATTTTGAAAAAGGAAGGATCACTGAAAGAGTCCCTTCTCAGTTTCGATAAATTCCTCAAAGTAGGTTTCCGAAACTTTACCACATTGGAATTATAACACAACCTCTGCTTGCAGACAAATTAAGAGTTACATGACCACAATCCCTAATGCAGGAGAATGATGCCAAGCGCACCAGAGGACTGAAGAAAGCTGAGAAAGTGAGGGAAGTTGTGGCCCAAAAGGAGGCAGAGATAGAGAGACTAAAAGAGGAGTGTGAGGCGCTGGAAGAGAGAAAAACGCGACTACAGCGCAGAGTGGAAAGGAACAGTCTTTACTGGGCCTTCCTGGAACGGGTCCTGAAAATCTCCAAGGTACAACAACAACACCACTCTTAATTGAAGCCCCTTAACGCAAACGCTATCATTTAGAGTGCTGTAAAGACTGTGTGGCGTCTATACCTCTCTGAGCATTACCTTCTCACTCATCATGCCCTTTGTGCACTGTCTGCCCACGCGTAACCGTGACCCTGGGTCGTAGTTCGAGGAGGTCTGGGAGATGCTGGGCCGTTTCGAGACCCTCCTCGCCAACCGGGAGCAGCTGCGGCGGAGGGAGAGTGAGGTGCAGGAGCGGGTCGACGCCCAGAAAGGCGCCCTGCTCCGGTACAAAGAGCAGGCGAGCTGTGAGCTGCTGCAGCAGAACAACCTGCTGTCCCAGCTCCAGACGCTACTGGACCAGGCGCGCTCGGACGCGCTCAGATGGGTGCGGAGCCCGATCACGTGGCCGCCGAGAGGAGATCTCTGTCCGCTGTCTCGTCGGCTACTCAGGGCCTGAGTGCGGCTTGACGAGGACTTATGCGGGCACATTAAGGAATTTAGCCATGTCTTTTATTAGATCAAATAAAGGGTTGTTATGTCTTTTATTAGATTGGCTCGATCCTTTTATCTCCATTCTATCTCAATCCCATAATGCCCTTCCATTTTTTTCTTCTTCTTTCTTTCAGGAGAGTAAGTGGAACCACATCCAGAACACCGCAGCCAAGGAGACGCTACTTTTGGGCCAGATCAAAGTGGTAACTCTTAACCTCTATCACATGACTGGCGGGGTCACGGGGGAAAAGGAAGGTGTTGCCATCTATGACACAGAGGCGCAGTTGGATAAGGTAAGTGAGTCTGTCAAAATTATCCAACGGCCAAATTGTATTTCACGTAGACAATGGGTTTATTCTGCCCAAGTTAAATCCATCGGCTTCGTCATTGAACTGGAAAACTTCACTATTAACTAGATTCTTTGAGTCTGCTTCCAATTAATAAACTGTACAGTTCTTAAGAGAAAGTGTAATAAAAAAGTCAAGAATAATCAATTAATTGAATACATGGTAACTGGAATGTTCTCCCCAGATTCAGATATTCCTCCAAAACCAATCTGCCATTGTGAATGACATGAGCCTCCCCAAAGCACTCGACTAAAGAAGATTAAGTGAGGTGAAGACAAGAAAAAGATACAGACTGAGAAGATGTTGCAATCTCTGTCAACAGAGGACCAGGGAGACCAATAATAAACCAAGATGTCTCTGGGACTTCTCCAGGCAGATGTCTGGCAGATGTCTCAGTAGTGCCACCAGAAAATCTCTGCTGCCACACTGTGGCCATTAAAGAGAACTGTTTAAAACGCCAAAAACCGTACGTTCCACACAATGTCAAGTACAAAAATGAATGTGACATTAATGTAACCTTAAATAGTGCTAAACATGTTCACTGATGGTTGTTCATGTAACTTATTTGTAGCTTTGATGACAATAATGAGACATTTTGTGATAATATAGAGGGTATTTATTCATTACATTTTAAGATATTTAAAAAACACACTTTTGATTATGACGCTTTTTGACATAAATAAAAACAATATGACGCTTTTTGACATAAATAAAAACAATGTCCTTTCCCATATAACATTCTGCAAGTAGTGGTTTACTTTGTACTTTGATTTATTTGCCCTTCTTGCCTTTGCCTTTCTTGCCCTTCTTGGGTTTGCCTTTGGCCTTCATGGCTTTGCGGACACGGAAGCCTCTGTACCCGGCCTGAATGATGGTGGCGGCTTTGCTCCTTGCCTCAAAGTCTCGTGCCTCCTTCTCCTTCTTCTCCTGCGCCAGCCGCCGCTCCTCCTTGATCTGACTGAACTCCACCTCCAGGACGGCATAGGCTTCCTCCAGCTCCTTCAGCTCTGCTTTCTCCTCCTCGTAGATCGCGGCCATCTCCTCCAGCTCCAGCTGTGAGGAAGAGGAGCGATGCACGATGAAGAGAGCACGCCAGAAGCCGAAGGACAGTAAAGAACGAAACGGCTATAAAAAAATAGATGCGGAGTATTGCAATCTGTTTGTGACTGAGCAAACCTTACCTGTTTCTCTCCCATGTCAGCGTCATACTTTTGAATCCAGTTCTCGATCTCTGTCTCCACCTTGTACTTTTTCTAATATAGAAGTGTAAGCGCATGCCAGTGGAGGCCATTATGCACTGTGCATTGCATTGCTCACATGTGAGGTGCTTCAGGCGATCTTACTTGACCAAGTTAAACCCAAGTGAAACTATATGCAATAGATACAAACTCTTTAAATCCCTTTGACCTCACCTTGCGCAGAGCGGTCTCCACCTCTCGATTCTCAGTGAGAAGGCTGTTGAGCTGGACTTTCAGGTGATTGATCTCCTGCTTCAAGCGGGTGCGCTTGCCCTCCGAGTTCTTGGCGTCAGATTGGGTGTGCTTTTCGGCGTCCTGTTGCGTCCGCAACACAAAGTCCTCAGAGATCTTCTCCATCTGATGGAGGGAGCTCTTCAGCTTCCTGATCACTTCGTTCTTCTCAGCGATCTGCGGGACAGCGAGGGAGGAGAGGAAAGGTTACGCAGACAAAGGGACAGGGGGTGTTTCTGTCACCGAGGTTTCTTTTCCGGTGACATTTGTCCGTTCACGGTTCAACACATTGCATCCGAACCTCCGTGTCTCTGTCCTTGATGGCAGCGGCCACTTCAGTTTCCAGAGTAGCCACCATCTCCATGTTGTTGCCGTGCCGCAGAGTCACCTCCCGCATGTAGCGGATGCGCTCTCGTTCCTCTGCCGGGCTGGTCAGCAACTTCTCCAGCAGTACCCCGTGAAGTTCTCTCAGTGCCCCCACCAGACCTTGCAGTGAACTCCCCCGCTCAGCCTTCAGATGGCCCTCCACAGCTCCTGCCTGCCCCTTCAGGATGCGTGCAGCGACGGGATTAGCTCGCAAGAGCCTCAAAACGTTCCTCAAGGAGCTCTGGAAGCTTTTCTCAAGATGGGCCCTTTCTCTTGCTTTAGCCTCCCACGCCTGTCCTTCCAGTCCCCAAGCTGAGCGAGGCTCCAAACATGCCAGCTTCTCCCCTAGGTGATGGTGCTCTTTGAGAGCCGCAGTAAATTCCTCACCCAACCTGCTAGACACATCATCCAGATGGGTCAACACAGCTGGCAGCAAGGCCACGGTCTCTACTTTGCTGATGCAGTCTTCCACCACCCCAGCAATACGCTGTGTCTCGAGGGAGGACAGCTTCTTCCTTGCAGGGTCAAGGATTTTCAAAGGGTCCTCCCTGAGTGCCTTGGCCCTTGGTTGGGAACCAGGGCAACCCGGCATTTGAGGACTGACATCCTCCACTGGCAAGGTTGTCCCCCCAGTAGACATGCTATAAACAAAAGCATTTGAAGTATGCATGTAAAGCTGGTGCATATAAACACTGACCATGCTCTCAACTCTTAACCATATACCATGTTACCAAATCAAAAAAGAAAAACACATATTTTCACCACATAAAATGATTACAGCCTATAAACACAATCATTTCAGCCAAAGTTATATAAAATCTCTGTAACGTTATGATTTTGCAGCCAGCAAGTAAGATAGCTGTCAAAAGCTTTAACTACAAGTTGTACATCCAGACGAACATAAACCAATATCCTTTCTCAAGACCTACCTTAATGTGGCTATTTAAAATGTAAATTATAATTATTTGTCATTGCTTGATGCACGCAATAATTTCTTTAGTTGGAGAGAGAACTCTACTTCGCATCCTTTTGTTGATGGTTTACATGAAGGTTGCTAGGATACCTGCGTTGTTTTATAAACGTGCACGTTCGTTCTTAAATATGGCACTAAAAGTCAATTTGCAGTACCACAAATTTAATCAGGGTGTGGGGGGAGATTTTACTCCTACCTTTTATACGTACACATTTTATGCACTTGATTAAACTAAAGAGGGAGGCAACAAAACGTGGTGCACTTTTAATGTGAAGTACCTGTTAAGTGCCGTAAATTAAATCCTTTGTCG
The DNA here is from genome assembly GCA_036024795.1 of Galaxias rostratus. NCBI lineage: Eukaryota > Metazoa > Chordata > Actinopteri > Galaxiiformes > Galaxiidae > Galaxias > Galaxias rostratus. The sequence continues at coordinate 10,212 of JAVQJS010029160.1, read as the reverse complement.
TAATATCTGTTGACAACAGACTGTCAGACATGTCAATAGACATGTTTTAATGTTAGATAGCTAACTTTACCTAATATAAAGTTGATAAACATGATACAATTTCTCTTGATATTACATATTTGATGTGCCACCTGGCTAGCAGCAAACTCTAGATGACCAATGATGGACTAAGTTGTTCATCTAGCAAGTTGACAAGAGCAGGACAAGAACAAGATTCTGGGACAGGGAGAGAAGGGATGAACAGGACAGGGAGGATCGCTAGCTAACTAATAGCTAATGTTAGCGTAGCTTATTCGGAAGCAACCATAATCAATGACAGGAGTCAGGTGAAAGAACCAGCTTTTAAACGAGCACTCATTCTCAGTAAGTTTAAAACTTTAACTTTTAAAATAATTTTCACTAACGTTAACAAACGGTTTTCAAAAATAGGGCATCCAAAGCAAAATATGTATAGTTATTAAATAGCCCGTGCTAACCAGCTAACGTCATTTTATGGATATAATTGCGTGATTCATTCGTTTAAGAAATAAAAAATGGAAGCTGATGACGATGTTCCTCTAATCCTGACCTGGGACGACACCAACAGCGGTTTGCTTAGTGAGGAGACAGAAAGGGGAGATGAGAGTAAGTTTGTTGACATTCTTGCCTAAAGCTTCATAACTTTTACAGGGGATTGCATCGGAACTAGCATTGAGTTACAGTCATTAGGAACTGAGATGAATTGCCTGCCTAGGATAGCAATGAGAATGTTCAAATTGTGTTCTGCCATCATTGTGTAGTCTAAATTTAATTGATTATGAATTTCTGCTGTAATAAAACATGTCATGTAGCTCAACTTGTTCAATGGGCATGTCTCATCTGTTACTCAGCTAAATAGGCGACAATATTGGGGGATATATCACGTCAACCATGATGTTCCAGCTAGTTAATTAAGTTCATATCAGTCTGTGGAAAAGTTGAAAAAATTGACATTGCTAACAAGAACAAGGCTATCATAAAAAAAAAATCAAATTCAGACTTACCAGCAAAGTTCAGCCTGTTAAAGGATAACATTTTGTCTGAGGTTGAGGCTGAAAACGTCCCATATGTTTGAAATCTGTAAGCTCCAGTGCTGTCCTTTGGCAAAGACTGTGCTGTAGCTTTAACAGTGGGGGGAAAAAAGAGTTGTATGCTATTCAAAAATCACGTGTCTATGCATTTCTGCGTGTCCACTGGTAATCCTGCTGCCTTTGTATTGCTTACACATATGCGCCACAACCTACCCCTGCATATTTGACACACATGCTGGAAACTGCCATTTCAGCAGCGTATGTGTTCTGTGTGTGCGCATGTGGCCCCCCTAGTCCATACTTAGTGGCAGCGTGTGTGCTATACATGTTTGAGTGTATGTCGCCTCAGGCTCTCTCCATAGGATGTTGCGCGTTTAAGTGAGCAGTTTTTTTCCTGCTCTTTAAGTTCACAGGAAGAGGAGACCCGGTTATTTTTCAGGATATCTAGGTCTGGTGACTGCCCCAAGGCCAAGAGCGAGTGAGCGAGTGAGTGAGTGAGTGTGTGAGGGAGAGAGAAAGAAGAAACTCTGCTGCTGTAGGAATTTTCCGGACACAGCAAGGGAGTTTGGACCCGAGCAAAGGAAAGGGGCCTAGCACAAAAATAACACTCACAGACTGGACTGAATGGGATCTTCTGTGATTTGTACCATCTAGAAGTCCTAGTAGAAGAGGAAAAACTCCACCGTGGGACTACTACTAGTGTTTTTGTCCCTGCGGGCCTGGCCTGGGTTAGGAAGAGCAGGCGACGGGGCCTGACCTCACGGTGTTATTGACTGGGCGCTCACATCACTGAACCCTTTTTGTTGTTCTCAAACAAACGAGGGCATGGAATAGTACACAGACAGTCCGCCCGGCCGTCAGCCGCACGGAGAGAGCTCCACTAGCTCACACTGAGCACTGGAGTAATGCTCTTCGCACCTCAGAGGGTTCAGGGAAACATATCAGGGAAACGCCACGGCCCCGTTTCTCTTCCCTACGGCTACTACTTTTCCTGTGTCCCGTCTCCTCTCATCCTGTTCCAGGGAACTCTCTGTGCTGAAGGCAGTGGCATGTGACACACAGGTCTGTGAGGAGGAGCCTGAGAGACTCACGCTGGATTGAAGTATGCGACTTGATTTCCCTGCTCCGAGGACACACAGAGCACCAAGGATGGCGGAGAGACCAGATAGTGGAGACACATTTTTTTCAGTCGTTATTATATAATGTTTGATTTCATTTGGTTTATTTGGGAGTGAAGCTGCGTTTTGCTGGTAATAGCATGGGTTATGACAGCTATAGCACATTCAGGGACCACTCGTTTGCAATCATGACTGGGATTTTTTATATAAATAGAAGTTCAACTTTACAGACGTAGCTGACACAGCAGTTGCGAGTACACTCTGTTCGAGTAGCTCTTTTGATGGTGGAGTGGAACACATGGATAGTATCATCATCTGGTGAATATTTACCCTCCCTGGCCTTATACTGATGTTGGTCAGTGGACTTTCATTTTAACTGGAATAATTCTGTGTTAACTTTCGTCCTGCCAGGGAGCATTTCCTGTTTCTGAGAGGGGCAGGGCACCTTTTTTTTAGCCTAACATAGGCACAGAGGTATGTTTCAGTTGCGTTTAAAAGGACGTCCTTCGGCACAAACGTACCGGCATGCATAAAGGCAGTTCAAA
>JAVQJS010029160.1:0-2500 GCA_036024795.1 Galaxias rostratus | reverse complement strand
GCACATCCGCTCACGTCGTGACCGTCTTTCTCTCGTTCCGTGTCCTTTCTCTGTCACATGCTGCAGTCTATGGAGTGGAGGTGCTGCTGAAGATCACTGGCTTGGGGCCTGTGGCCTACTTCAGCTCCGGCTGGAACCTGTGGGTACCATTCAACCTCCGCCCACCCATCTCCTCTTATCAAACAAAGACAGCCTACCTGTCTTACGGTGTGTTGTTTACTTTAGCAGGGACTTACTTGTACGTACGGGGGGGGTAGAAATCGGTGTCCTCTGTGCTCGCCTGTCTAGGTTCGACTTCTCCGTGACGGCGTGTGCCTTTCTGGGCTTGATTGCTCTTCCCTTTGAGATGGAGCCGTTCTACTTCATAGTGGTGCTCCGGCCGCTGCAGCTGCTCAGGTACGCCCGCCGCGCCCCCCCCGCCCCTCGCCCTCTGTCAGCCCGTAGCTCGATGTAGAACACACTTCACCCGCTTGTCCTTTCCTCTGGCATCGGAATATCAGTCTGGTCTGAGGTCGACGTCTTTCTCTCGCCTCCCCATCCAGGTTGTTTAAGATTAAGCAGAGGTATCGCAACGTGTTGGACACCATGTTCGAGCTCTTCCCCAGGATGGCCAGGTAAACGAACTGACACGCAGAAAGCTCGCTCTCAACTTGTGAGTATGGACATGTGGTGTTTGACCACTGTGGGTTTAGGAACAGAGGGAGGCTGATTGTGTGTGTGTTCTCCTGCGTCTTTCAGCCTCGGGTTAACGTTGATCATCTTCTACTACTCCTTTGCCATTGTGGGGATGGAGTTCTTCGCCGACGTGGTCTATCCTAACTGCTGCAAGTAAGCCCAAATGTCTTACCAGTAAGCCGGAATGTGCTACCAGTAAGCCTGGGTGTACTACCAATGAGCCTGAATGTGATACCAATAAGCCTGTATATGTTACCAGTAAGCCTGTATATGTTATCAGTAAGCCTGGGTGTATTACCAGTAAGCCTGAATGTGTTGCCAGTAAGCCTGTATATGTTACCAGTAGACCTGAATGTGCTGCATGTAAGCCTGGGTGTGTTACCAGTAAGCCTGTATATGTTACCAGTAAGCCTGTATATGTTACCAGTAAACCTGTATATGTTACCAGTAAGCCTGTATATGTTACCAGTAAACCAGAATGTGCTGCATGTAAGCCTGGGTGTGTTACCAGTAAGCCTGGGTGTGTGCCCCCTCTAGTACCAGTACGGTGTCAGACTCCTACAGGCAGATCAACATCACCGTGGGCAACAAGACCGTGTTGGAGGAGGGCTACTACTATCTCAACAACTTCAACAACATTTTGAGCAGCTTTGGTAACACACACACACACACACACACACACACACATACGGGCACGCGCTGTTGTAGACTCAGCTTATGTCGTCCTACCTTGTGGCATTCTTTACGTTTAACTTCATTGAACTGTTGTGCCACTTTTCTCTATCTGTAGTGACGCTGTTTGAACTCACCGTGGTCAACAACTGGTACATCACAATGGTAGGACCCCGCCTCCACACTCACCCTCTATGCATCCTGCAGACTATTCATAAATCAATCATTGTGGGCACTGCTCCAGTTTAATTATTTCTACGTTGTGGACGTTTTCAAAACCAATTGGAAACCATTCATGTTGGGGTTTGCTGGCTTTTGTAAGAGTCTGTGAACCCACGCGACACAATGTGTCGACGACACCATGGTTCTATACATAGGTTTATGTCAGGCAGCTGCCATCTTTGCCCGTGGGGTTTTAAGCTGGCGATTTCTCGTGTGCTCGGCTTGTGCTTTTTCAGCGGTTTGACGTTGATTGACAGCTGCTTGTCCAATCCCCTACAGGAAGGTGTGACCTCCATGACTACTCACTGGAGCCGCCTTTACTTCATGACCTTCTATATTGTTACCATGGTGAGACGTGTTGAGTACCGTGTTGAGGCCTCTGCACCGTGCATGCACTGTGACATGTGTGCAGATACATTCATGTGTATGTGAACGAATGTTCTTGCGTGACGTTTGAGCATGTGTCAACATTCATATCTCATTGTGTGTGTGTTATTATGATCTGGGGGGGGGGGCGGGGGGGTTGTGTACGTTTATGCATGCTGATCCATTGTCTCTGTCCTCTTCAGGTGGTGATGACCATCATTGTGGCGTTCATCCTGGATGCCTTTGTGTTTCGCATGAACTACAGCCGCAAGAACCGCGAACCAGTTGGAGACCCAGAGGGTGGGACTGTGTTTGTGTGTGAACGAGTGCATGCTCAGAGACTGTGCTCATGGATAGGCCTTAATGCTGTCATGCAGCCGATTTCCCCGAACGTACCTGGCATGTGACAACCCATTCTAATGATGACTCCAATTGCTTCAGAAGCATGAGCCCATCTGACCTTAACTGTGTGTTGTTTCAGAAGAGCTGTCCGGTAATAGTCACTGGTTGTCTAAGTGTGTGTGTGTGTGTGTGTGTGTGTGTGTGTGTGTGTGTGTGTGTGTGT
>JAVQJS010029159.1:0-17834 GCA_036024795.1 Galaxias rostratus | reverse complement strand
GCTCTAAAAGAAAGTGTAGGTAATAGTTTGATGGTATCGTGGGTGGTAATGCATCATCACATGTTTAAAATATATTATACAGATAATACTGAACTGATGCTACATTTGGAATAATAATAATTTACAAAAAAAAAAATATATATATATATATATATACACACTGTATATCAAATCACTTAAATAACCCAATTGTAAGCTTAATTAACATTCTATACTGATTATTTTGCAATGTGTCTGTGATGACGTTAATTTATTTAAATCCACTGCCACAACTGTATCAGGGCAATTAGCTGGCAATATTGCCCCCAAAATTTTGCCACTGTCTTAAGTCCTCTTGGCACTGACTACTAGGGCCATGTATTCAAAATGTTCAGTTATTGCACACAAATCCTAAACTAATTGATGAGGCAATAAAATACATTTGAACATAGGACTATAGCATTTTCTATTGAAATGTACAAATAACATTAGAATTAACATATTATCTAAACGAACAAAGAACTTGGCTTAAAAATCTAGAAGCCGCAGTTCCAAGATCTAAGTAATGGCATATCCAATTATCATTTGGGTAACACTTCATGATAACTTTCAGTAATTTTGTATTTTCTTGATGGTCTAATGAATGCTTATCATATTATTAGTACACGTATGATCATGATTTGTAAATTATTTCTAAAATAAGAGTTACTGCATTTAGGCATTAGTAAATTATGAATTGGAAGCTGATCTTGATCAATTAGGTAATAATCAATGCAGAGTTACATGACTAAACCTGCAGAAAGCAGACTGTACCAAGAATGTGCACTTGTCGATGCAAAGTTCTGAATGCAAAAAAACATGTTCTAAATGTTTTGGCAGTGATTTATAGATACTATTCACACATTTACTGATTATAAGATTATAGTTTATTACTTGTTTATTAATTAAAAAGTATTACCATATTTTCTTACCTTGCCTTGTCTCCACTGAGCCCTGGATAAAAAGTAGCTGATATTGCTTGTTAGGCAATGAGGCCGGAAAGATCCTGTTCATTAATGGACTAATATAGAATTCAGACAAACAGGGACAAATGAAAAGAACAAGAAAAGTAAGAATGACTGGTAAGAGCAGATACACTTTATCACCATTCCATTCGTACAGTAACAAACAGATGTAAAAAAAAAAAAGAATGACTAATAATGTTCTTAGTACAAATTTGTGTTTATGTTTATTGTTTTTTTCTATATTATATTCTAATATATACAGTACACACACTAGGGCTGCAATTAACAACAATTTGGATTATCAATGTTTGTTTTTTCTTGATTAAGCGATGAATCGGATAAAAACACCAAAAATATTTCCATAATTTTTTTGCAAAAAAAGTCAGTCAATTCTAAATGTACAATGTGAATAGAGATAACAGACCTCACTGTATGACATACATGTGCTTGTTTAAGTATTTACAGGTATCTCACACAGGCCGGAGCAGACAAAATACTTTTTGAACAAACAATCAACTGTCTCACTCTGATCGATTTCTGCAAATTTACATTGTAATGGCTTCCTCATGGCAATAATTAGGTAAGCATCTACTGTTTAATTTTAATTAGTTTGCAAGACTAATGTTAGCTATGCCTGCTCTGCTCTACCACAGACGTTAGCCGGTTTGTTACTTATTAAAATGAATATTAACGTCAAACTGTATTAAAAATAATAATAATAAATATTACATCAGAAGTGTATGACTTAATGCCCCAATTAATGTCTGACTGCTCTACCAGTACCATGGATGATATTGCCAGCTGTCATGCAATATGCAAGCCAGATCGCGAGCAAAAACCGGCTGATGAATAGACGAGAATGACACATTTTCTTTGATATTTACTTCAGGGTTTCCACGATGAAGCGATGATCAAATTCAGTGGCAACTAGTTTTATAATCAATTGAATTGATTTGTTGTTGCAGCCCAAGTACAAAACATACCTCATTGTGTGTGACAATGCTAGGACTCCCAGGACAAAAAAGTACATGGAGAGCAGCATGTTGATGTACTCCTGAGAAAATACCTGCAACCCAAGTCCAAAAGTAATTATTTTAACCCCTGACCATACAAACCTATCAGACAATAACAAACGTGACCTACAAAAATTCTAACAATATTCTGGTGCCAACCTCACAAACGTTTTTTATTTAAGCATGGACGGGTTTCTCAGCAACTGGAAGGGTGAGGGTCAGGCGAAGTTTGGAGGTATTCTTGTGGAAAATTTTTAGCATTGCCGACCTGTTTCATTCCAATTTTGACAACCATACCAAAGATGACTAGGTTTGTGTGTGATAGAGAAAAATATGTTACGACCCCGTTTGTCCTATGCGGCTGGCTGTCTCTGTGTTTTCTGCAGGTGACTCATGGGCTGGCTAAATACCTGATTGGAAACACCTGGGCATGGTTCTTCCATTCTAATAAAGACCCACTTCACTGATGCCAGTGGCCTGGGAGAGAGAGTTGAGAGAGTGAAAGGAAGCTCTACTCCCCAGCACCTTTTTCTTGTGTTTTTGTTCTTGTTACATGCATATATTCCAGTCAGCGCTCTGTCCACACATACATACACGCAGACGCCCCACTGATTAACTGACTATCACATCTTGCCGGCAGGTTTTGTTGTAAGACGTTATTAATAAACGTGATTATTCACACTTGTGCTCATCGGATTGCCTCGTCATGTTTGAGTACATGTTCTGAACGTATCAATGATGAAAAAAGAGAAAAAGATAGATTTTGGCCAGTGCTTAGGGCCGACCGGAAACCAGACTACAATTTCTCAGAAGTTGTTTAGGGTTTGGAGCTGAGCAGCAACCAATATGTTCCATAGGTTTCCCAAACACAGGTTGGAAGTTGGCTTGTAGTTGTTCAGCAATTCCAGATCTATTTAAATTGGGCAGATTACAACAGTACTGGGGGAACAGTATCAATTGGATGCAGTGGTTGACAATCCAAGCAATTATAGGACTAAGGGCAGACAGGCTCCTGACTTGAGCAGAGCAGTCAAAGTGGACCCATTTTCGGGGTTTCATTTAGCCTAGTAGTCTCTATTCTTTTAGAGGCCGAGGTGGTCCAAACAGATAAGTGGGAACAAAGGCTAACTGAGTAGTGGAGACAGAGATGAGGGTTCAAGAGGCTGTTAACTTTAAATTAATTTATTACACTGTCTTTTAAGAACTTGTGGTGGAAAATAGATGTTTAAACAGAGTTTCAAGGATTTTTGCTGATCAGGTTTGTGCAAAACAATGAACATTCCTCTTTCAGGGCAGTGGAGGTGATTGCGAATTTGCCAGTGCTTTGGAGACGACAATCCAGAATGCGACCAGTAGATTTATTTTCCTCTATGCAGGGTTGTAGCATGTAGCAGAATGAGAGAAAGCAACCACCCGTAATATGATGGGAGCATGTAGGTTGAACACTATGTGCAAGCATTGGTCAAAGAAGTCCACAACACCATCCATTGAACAGAGAGTTGGTGGAGAATTGTAACATGTCCTCTAACAGACCATCCATGTATAGGTTTTTTCAGGTTTGAAAGTATTTGATATTTGGGCTGAGGAGAAGTAGAAATGCCAGTTCTATAAAAACAGTCTTTTGGTCAAACCCGAATGTTGTCGATATGGACAGAGTTTGCAATTACCGGGTCAGGCATATATGGGGACAGCAACATGTTGCTTGAAGTCAAGATCAAAATATGGTTGCGTAGCAGGAGAGATTAGAGATTCTGTAATTCCATGCTGATAGGCAGTGTCTCTGTAGATGTGATTGTAGCAGCAGCACCACTCTGCACACTAAATTCCTCTCCTGTGTTTCCAACCAGTTCAGATACCTTGCAGAATAAAGTTTTAGTCTGGAACCTCTGTGTATGCAGAGGATTGAGGAAAGCAATCCGAGTTATTTGAAGAATGCGGTGCAGGTCTGGTTGCTGTATTAGAAATTGCAAGATGGAATATTCCGGAGCTACACCAGGCGGAGAATATTGTTTCTGCAACTTCTCATAAGTAGAAACATTCTTAGAGAGTAGTCCTAGTCAACAGCAAATCCTAGCCTATATCAGCTAAAGGCTATGTCATGAAATTAGCTAACCTAATGGTGCAATGGATGTGTAGTCTGTTGGCGTTTTTTTCTCTTTAAACAGAGACTAATTAATCAAGTAGCGTAAACCAAAACAAAAAAAATTATACTCTGATAATCTGAAGATTTATGCAGAACAAATTGAACACAATACACCATAGCAACTGAGATGTGGTCAAAACTAGAGTGTATGATACACAATGGTGTAAATACGTTACCTTAAAAAATAGATATAGTCCAAATAGGGTACAGCTAGCAATGATAGGAAACCGGGCAGCATCTCTACTGGTGATGGTTTCAGGCATTTCGGAGGAATTCTAGAATAGGGCGGAACAAGCGAAAAATGTAGAAAGATTTGTTTTAGTCCAACATAACAATATGACCAAACACAACCCAACTGCTGACAAGGTCATTTTAACGTTTTAGTTTAGCTCTCCCCCCACACACCCAAAAAGGGGAAGGATTACGGACTTCTTAGGATGAAGTTGTCTTTCGAAAGGATAAAATGGTAAATCAACTAAAAACCATCTGTGTAAAGGATTTATGCAAATATTGAAATAGTGATATGGCCTAAAATGACCTTACCTAATGTATATCAAATATTTTGGGGTTATCGATCAACCGAAATATAAAGATGGTCTGGTCTTTGCTAAACAAACATTCCTTTTCCAATTCATGATTATTTCTTACTCAGATTTTCTTTGATTCAGATTTTGATCTCTGGGTGGAGAGTCTGCACTATAATGCGAATGTGTTTTCATTGGTTATCCAGCACGCAAGCAAAGAGTGGTCTCCTGCCTGCAAGTTTAAACCACTTGATGTGGAAAGCAAGGAATATGTATCTAATAAATCAAAATTGTGCTTATTTTTTCAACATATTCAAAGGCAATGGTGTGCACGTTATAAAAAGTATGTAACCAAAATCACAACCGAATAACACTTACGGTGAAAAGATAAATAAATAACCAACAAACTTTGTGCTGGCCCTTGAAAAAACGTGATTTTCTAACGACCTTAGTACTCGGTGGATTTCTGCTGGATTTGTAGCTTCAAATGTGACCCAAGTAGTATCCAGATAACCCACAAAATACGTGTTTTATATATAGAAGGTTCTATTTTGTTTTATTTGTCTCAACTGTTTAGACGTCTTTTTGCGCAAGATGGCAATAAAAATTACTTTATTTGATATTTTACTCAATCTATGTGTGCACTGGCTCACATATGAACTCAGTATTCTAAACCATACCCAACCTAAACAGTATATACTTTATTTTCATTAGGAAAATACAAACAAAAATAAATACCTTTAACGAAACACGGCTTGTAACAAAAATAAAAAATAGCAGTAAACAGAAGCCTACCGAGAAAGTCATTGGTCACTATCTTCCTCCTCCTGTGCACTGAAACCACTGAAGTAATCTCCTTCGGTGTCGGAGTTGAATTGTCTCAGAATAGCTTCATCCGATATTGGATCGTCTTCACTCTCGCTCTCGTCACTTTCATCTAAAATGCAAATTCCCAGCTGAGTTCAAGTTGCCCTCTTCAACACGCAGCAGTCAAGCCTTTCGAAACCCGTTGATGACAGTGGATTTTTTGATAACGCTCAACGCTGTCAGGACCCACTGGCAGACTTGACCATAGGTTGCTCTTCGCATGCGTCCCGTTTTAGTGAACGATTTCTCCTCACTTGTCATGGAAGCCTCTCACTGAATACGAAGCGCCACCTTAAATGCACGATTTTTACTGATGTCAAGTGGTTGCAAATACTTTGTTGTGCCCCCAGGAATCACAGCTGGAATTGAGTTTGTCCTCTTGATGGTTTCTTTCACAGAATCTGTTATGTGGGCCCTCCAATCTGTTATGTGCTGTCCAACACGAGCAAAGCCTTGTTCTTGTGAAAGAATCCTCCCGGTTGCTTGCCGTAACACTTTGTGTGCCATTCATGCATTTGGCCTTCCGTCATCCATCCTTTCTTGTAGACTTTCACAACAATTCCTCTCGGGAATTTGTCTTTTGGCATCGTCATGCGTTTAAAAATCAATATCGGTGGAAGCTTTGCTCCCGATGCCGTGCAGTTCAGAACACAGGTGGTGTGTTTTTTCATGCCCAGTTGTTTTCAGCGTGACTGGTGATTGGCCTTTCCTGTTGACAGTTCGAGTGAGAGGCAGGCCTTGAGTGCCTTGAAAGGCGCCTTATAAATTGAATGTATTATTATTATTATTAGTCTGTACCCTGAAAGACAGGCCTTTACGTCTCATAAATCTTAGACATCACGATGGTCCACCACGATGGCAATTGTTTTGGCCTTCAGTCTTATCTAAACAGTTGAAACACCTCGGCCGTCTGCTCTCCGTGTGTTGGAGCTCATTTTCTAGTTCAGGCCATCTGCTTTTCTTCCCTCTGAAAGCTATTGTTGTCTTTTTGCACTGAGTTAGTTCCTCACGCTGCGGTTTCCAATGTCTTATCATTGACTCATTAAGGCCAAGCTCCCGTGCAGCAGCTCATTTCCTTTTCAAACTGCCAGATCGATCGCCTTCAACTTGAAAGCTGCATCATATGAATTTCTCCGTGTCCGTCCGTGCCATGATTAGGTTGACAAAATGATTACCGTAATCAGAATGATGACAAGTTTGAGCACGCCGATTTCGTTACATGTTTGTGAATTTTTTTTCTTTCAAAATCCCATTTTGGCCGCATGAAGATTGTGAAAGCGGGAAAAATCCATAAATAAGCCGCGTCATTGTATGCATAGGGAAAGAGTAGTGGCTTATAATCCGGAAATGACGGTACCTCAGCCTTGTGTTTGCTGGCCCTTTGGTGCAGCTGGGGAAGGCCCGGTAGAGAAGGGTGTGTTGACTGGCTGGGAGATGGAGGGTATGGGTTGAGTGGGGGTGTCGGGTTCAGTTTGGTTGAGTGGACTAGGCATGTTCCGAATTGGGTTTTCCAGTACAGGGGGTGATGTTCAGCTACTCTCATAGACTATGCACTGATGTCTCTCTCCTGTAGTTGCTCCTTTAAGGTGATCAACTTTTTTCTCATCTTCTGTGCATCTTCCTTTAAATCTGTTAATTCCTTCAGCAGTGTTGCTATATTTGATTTGCAGCATCTTTTTTCCTTTTGTACTTAGTTCACCTCTAACCTGAGTGATAACATTTATTTTACTTTTTCTATGCCCATCTTGTGAGGATTTTATAGCTTATAGTATTTTTTTTATCCGGATTTTTTTTTATTTAGTTGTGTGCGTGGGCAGACTCACTCTCTGAGCGGAACCAACTCTACCAATAATGTTGTAAAGCTATCAGGCAGAGCTGTAAAGCATATCTGGTCCTGCGCTATTGTTTTAGGTCAATCTTCTTCAGCTGTGGGGTCGTCAAAAGGTGTACTGTCAGTTTCTTTCCTGGTTGTTTTGGTGAAGGATATCCTTTGTTAAAGACTTTAATTACATATTTTTTTAATGAAGGGTTTGGTAGACAATGACTGATGGACGCGCCTGCGAATGAGTAGGTCTCAGAGGGTTAAACGAAGCTATGTCAATTTCTAATAAACAAAAATTAACCCTCTGACACCAATGGACATGCAGGCGCATCCATTTAGTTAGTCTAACAAATTCCTCAATAAAATAAAACTATTAGGTTGATACTATTTCCTTTTATTTTAATCTAGAGGTCTGTAGCTTTAATTCCAGACCATTTTTGTTGATGTGTCTTTCAAATAATTTTTCACAAAGCTACAAATGTAGAAACATTATTTGCTTGTCCGTTATCTTTGGCTAAAGTAGCCCCTCACCTTGTAAGACATGTAGTTCATAGCATCTATATTGTTAATTTTGCAGGGGTTATGATATCATTAGAAAGTGTCGGTCGTGTGATTTAAAGAGTGTTTACCTCAAAGAATCATATAGATGACCACTAACATAGGCGACATGCTGTGTGTCAATAGGTTTATCTTACAAGTAAGTATGGCTATAAGAAAGACTCGATATGAAGCTGTTGAGAGGATATCTCAAAGCAACACGAGAGGGGACAGCACGTCTTTTCCAGACAGCTTTCAGCCAAAAATATCAAAAATCTTGACCAGTTTAGAAAAGGAATAATCTAATTAAGGACATGTAAGTCGTTGCAAATTGTGATTATATTTGGATGGACGTGAAAAAAATTACAAATGTTTTATTGAAAATAATTTTAGTCGCGTGTTAGTATAGCCTGTTGTACCTGGCACACACTTACATGGCATAGTTTTATCATCTCGATTGCATCACAAGACACCATGATATCGTCATAGTAATCCTTTACTATTTTCCCAATTATAATAGTTTATTATTTTGTTAACATTGTCATATGCAACTGGTACTTAGTAATAACCAACATTGTAACTTGTTTCCAGAGTAAATGTGGGGGGAGGTTACCTAATAGTTACATAGGTGAATGTCTAGGTGTTGGTAGTCAAGGTAGCGTGTGAAAGTTAGGCTGGGTTGTGAAATGCTAATCTTGCCTATAGAGTCTGGGTCTGTAAAGTTTAATTTCATTATAGATGTTGTAACTGAATGGCTGTTACTGTTATTGTTGTAACACATTTTACAGTTATTATTATTGGATTGATATAATGTATAGGGATGTTCATGAGTGTACTTGGTACCAGAGAACCCTGGGTCTACTAATATACCTTTTTGTTTGATGATTATTCTAACTATAAAATCCATGCATTGTGAGTAATATAGACCTCTGTAGTGACCATCGTTGTTCACTCTCTTCCTCAGCCATCCGAGGGTTGATCTCTCCAAGTTCAACTTATTTTCCGACTGATGGAAAGGCGGAGGGAGAGTCAACAAATGCATTTTGAATGGCTACTGAAATACAGCATCGGCTTTCTACATGTAAGGTCTTCAAGATCTGCCCAAAATAAAAAGTAACAATGTGCATTGTATGACTCAAGCAGCGTCATCAGCTCAAATGCATATGCGAAAGAAGGGCTTCAATATGTACATCTCCAGTTATATTGATAATTATAGAGGTAAATTAACTCACAAGTGTCGTGAAGAACACCAATAACTGGCCTTGTGGCTTTTTCATCCACCCGGATGGCTCCCTGGTTAGGGAACATCTCCTGATAGTCATGTTTGACCCAACTGAAAACCCACCCTTTGGCCTGCCGGAAATTAAAATGTCCAAATGTGAAAAGCCATGTTGATTGCAAATACTGTGAGTTGCATACTGACACCATGAAATTAAAAAAGCAGCTGAGCTACAACTGGCAGGTCCAAGGCCAAGTCCTGATAATAGAAATGGAGTGGTGAGACGTTGCAGTGTTCATCAATTCTCTGGATTACCATGTTTTTTTTTACATGGCAGTTTGCGTGAACATTTTGTCAGTGTTTGGTCGGTTATTATCAACTGTCAACCCTAGTCTCTGTGTGTGTATAGAATAGAAATGAGAATGATTAAAAAAAATAACAGTTATGGTTGTTGCATTTAACTTTCATTATAATAAGCCAGCACAGAGTATTATTACTTCCTGTATAGTAACTTCTTAAATATGTTTCAATTATTCTTTAACTTTCCAATATATATAATTGGATATAATCATTCCTGCAATTAGTAGGCTATACAGAGTGAGCTGTTTCTACAAACCTTACAGTAAACAAATTGCCGAAGCCTTGTAGACGAATAAGAAAGGCCTACGGACGGCCTAATGATGGCAGTACATTTGTTTTCCTTATGAACAGCCAGCCAAATATAGTCCGATATACTATTCAATATCTAGATATGCTACATAACTAAATATTTCTCTAATTGGTACCATTCACAAATTTTCACCTAAAAAACAAGGACTCCGCCCATCTTTGTGCTTCTCCGCTACTGAAACCCTGATACATGAATACATCACATCCAAACTAGACTAAATAGCCTCCTCTATGGCACCTGATCCAAAACTTAACAAATTCCATTACATCCAAAATTCTGCTGCCTGCCTCCTTACTCCAGCCTCCTCTCCCGAATATTCTCCTGGCTAATGTCCAGTCTCTGGACAATAAACTGGTTGAACTCAGAAGCAGGCTGGCTTTCGAACGCGACATCAAGAACTGTTGCATTCTAGCCTTCAGGAGACCTGGCTCAACCCGCTAATCCCTGACTTTGCTATCGCCCAAAATGGTTTCTCCATTCACCACCAGGATCGAACGATTGACTCGGGAAAAGGTAGGGGCGGCGGAGTTTGTTTCATGATAAACAACAAGTGGTGCTCCGATGTGGGGGTCATTTCTAAGGGCTGTTCCCCACAGCTGGAATATCTTATGTTAGTATGGGCAACATGCTATCTCCCGAGGAAATTCACCTCGGTCATTATCACAGGAGTGTACATCCCACCTCACGCAAATTCCACCCTAGCTCTGGACGATCTTTATGGGATTATCGAAAGGACCGAGACCTCACGCCCAGAGGCTGCTTTTATAGTGGTTGGGGACTTTAACAACGCAAACTTGAGGAAAGTCCTCCCGAAATTTCATTAACGCATCGGCTGCGCAACGCGAGAGAACAACACGCTCAATCATGTTTACACTCACTTCCGGGATGGCTACAAGGCCGTTACCCGCCCCGTTCGGCAAATCGCAGCACGCATCAGTGCTGCTCCTGCCTTCCAACAGGCAGAAACTGAAGTGAAATTAGCCGTCAACGAGGTCCATACAACGCTGATCCAGCGATTTAGACTCAGCCCTGCGTTACTGCTTGAGACGACAGACTGGGCTGTCTTTAAGGACAATAACATTGATTGCTACAAGGGCACGACCACAAGCTATATTGGGAAATGTATTAATGATGACATACCTAGGATTACCATACGTGCCTTCCCGAATCAGAAGCCCTGGGTAAATGGGGAAGTCCGAGCCAAGTTTAAAGCACGAGCCAACTTCCACAATTCAGAGGATTTGAAAGAGTACAGGAAATCCAGGTACGAGCTACGGAGAGCTATTCGTAATGCCAAGTCTGAATACAGGGATAAGGTGGAGTCTAATTTGAAGGCTCCAACACCAGGAACATGTGGACTGGCCCTTAGAGCCATCACGGACTACAAGGAAAAGACCAGCAGAGCTGTGTTGACATCTGCATCTTTCCAAGGGGGCACTCAACACATTCTATGCACGTTTTGAGAACACCTCCCCGGTGGTAGAACTACCAAAGGCCCAGGACTCCTGCCCGCTAACAATATCTGGAGCGGATGTAAGCAGAGCCTTCAAAAGGACTAATCTACACAAGGCACCTGGCCCTGATGGCATTCCAGGCCGGATCCTCCAGGCATGTCCAGCTCAACTGGCGGATGTCTTAACAAACATTTTTAACCAGTTGCTATTCCAATATGTGGTCCCCCTGTGCTTAAGGGGTCCACAGTTGTTCCTGTTCCCAAATAACCAAAAGCACTCTGCCTTTATTACCTCCACCCTCCCTGAAAAACTGGATCTCCGGCAATTTGCATTTAGGCCAAACAGGTCTACTGATGACGCCATCTCCCTAGCACTCCACACTGCCCTTTTACACTTGGACCAGAGGAGCACCTGCGTGAAAATGCTGTTCATAGACTTCAGCTCGGCATTCAACACTATTGTGCCCTCCAAGCTCGCCATCAAGCTCAGGGACCTGGGCATCAACTCCACCCTGTGAGAGTGGATCCTAAGCTTCCGGTCGGGCAGGCCCCAGGCAGTAAGGGGTTGGTACTGCCACATCCTCCACCCTGACTCTCGGCAGGGCTGCCTGCTTAGCCCTCTCCTGTACTCACTGTTCACCCACGACTGTGTGGCGAAACACAGTTCCAATACAAATATCAAGTGTGCTGACGACACGATCATCATTGGCCAATCACCAAAGCTGATGAGACTGGCCTACAGAGAGGAGGTCAGAGCCTTGGCATCCTGGTGCCAGGACAACAACCTCCATCTCAACGTTGGAAAAACAAAGGAGCTGCTTGTGGACTACAGGAGGGGCCAGAGCATGGGACATGCCCCTATCAACATCAATGGGGCGGCGGTGAAGAGAGTCAGCAGCTTCAAGTTCCTCTGTGATCACATCAGCGAGGACCTCACCTGGGACCACCACGCTGATATCATCACCAGGACAGCAAGACAGAAACTGGTTCAACATGGACCCCAGGATACTCTGCAACTTTTACAGGTGCACCATCGAGAGTATCCTGACTGGCTGCATCACGGCCTGGTACGGCAGCTGCACCGCCCTCCAATGCAAGGCGTTGCAGAGGGTGGTAAATGCGGCACGACGCATCACCAGGTCAGATCTGCCCTCCATGGAGGTCCTCTACCAGCAGCGTAGCAGGAAGAAGGCCAGCAAGATCCTTTAGGACTCTCTGCACCCCAGCCACAAGCTGTTCTGCCTGCTGCCCTCAATTAGACGGTTTCGTAGCAACCGGACTCACACCACCAGATTCAAAGACAGTTTCTTTCCTCAAGCCATCAGGCTTTTGAACAATCACACTTGAGCCCCCACCCTCCACGTACAATAGGCCACTTTGACTCTGTCACTTCATACGGACTCTATCGCCTTAGTTCCCCTATACACCAAACATCTTTATAATTTTTAGTTGTAAATTTCGTATTACATTTTATTTACTTTCTATTAGATTTTATTTATCTTTATTTACCTATTTTGCTATATTCTTTTAAAATGTCTGCATTTGCGTTAGGTGTCGACGAGACACAAGAATTTCATTGCATACTTTTGCTTCTGTAAATGTTATTTATATGACAATACAAAAAAAACTTGAACCTCCTGGATCCCATCCTGTTTATTATTCATTTGTGTTGCTTTACCGGGTCATTAGCCAGCAATAAATATATTTCCATTATGATGCTGATGATCCACAGCTGCCTGAAAACAGAATCCAGTCCATCAGCTGCCACCAGCCAGGAGGAAATAAGGTATTGTCTGTGGACCTCAAAAAGAAGTCTCATGGCACAAATCTGGGGAGGGGTAAAAAAACATTTCTGCTGCTTTGAAGGTCCCAATGAGCACAGTGGCCATAAATGGAAGAAGTTTGGAACCACCAGGACTCTTCTTAGAGCTAGCCGGCCATCTTAGTCAAGGAGGTGACCAATGGTAACTCTGTCCGAGCTCCAGCGTTTTTCTGCGGAGAGAGGAGAGAAAACCAGAAGGACAACCATCTCTGATAATGGAGGCCACTGTGCTTATTGGGAGAGTCCAAGCAGCAGAAATACTTCTGTACCCTTCCCCAGATTTGTGCCTCAAGACAATCCTATCTGAGAGATCTATAGACAATTCCTTTGGCTTCACACCTGGCAGGTGCCCCAACAAGCACTGTCAACTCTTATTTTACCGGGACCTTATTTTGACAGGCGTGCCTTTCCAACTTATGTCCAATCAACTAAAATTACCACAGGTGGAGTCCGATTGTAGTAACATCTCAAGGATCAATAGTAGAAATGAGAAGCATCTGAGCACAATTTTGAGCTTCAAGCCAAAGGCCGTGAATGCTCATGTACTTGTGATTTCTAAGTAATTTATTTGTAATAAATTTGAGAGATTTTCCCCAGTTATTTTTCAAATTGTCATAATGCTTAAAACTTGTGTGTATAAGTTTTAGGAATATAAAATGTGACCAAATTGATCATGTCGTAGGTTAACAAGTTCTTGGGAATTTCAATAGACGTTATCTTTTAAGTCACTTGCATTAACTAACTATTGTTGAATTTCCTGCTGTGAATAATTTCCGGGTGGACTGTATATCTGTCTTTGCAGATATTACTTGCCCTCTGCATGAGCTCACTCAGAAGGCTCAGCCTCGGAGGCTGAAATAGACAGGCCCTGCGGAGTCAGCATTTCAAACCCAAAGGAAGTTCTTTGGGGGGAACCCAACCTTGCAACCCTGCACTTCAGTAGAGCCTTCATCCTCCAGACTGACACCTTCCGAGACCGCCCCAGGTGGAGTCCTATTGCAGGTGAGAAAGGAAGTGGAACACCCCATAGCATATGTCTCAAGGAAACTGCTTAAGCATGAACAGCAGTCTCAAAGTTTACCTCTTGGGAATGCACTTAGAGATCATGCCCCATTCAAATGGATGGCCACAAACCGGGAGAGGAGAGCCCGTGTCACCTGCTGGTTGCTCGAGACCCAGGATTACTGATTTTGGGTATAGCATCAGCCAGATAAGCTCCAAGTAAATGAAGAAGCACTCTACCGACAGCACCAGGACTTGTGGGCAGCAATTACCCGCAGACGCATGGATCTGAGGGGGAGGATATGTGACGGACCTGCATCATCAGTCCTAGCAAGACAAAAGCAAAGGATGGTGCTTGGAAAGAGTCAAGAGGAGGGCGCATCTGTGAAACCATTTTAGAAACCAAACCCAAGCATGTCAGCAACTGGGGACCCAAAAGCCATGTAGCAGTGAACCCCCAGCAAGGCTTGAGCCGGAGAAACAGCTCCAATCCCAAATACTGAGCTTATTTGTCTATTTCTTCGGTATTCCCCTGTCCTGAACTTTACTAAAACCGCTGTTGCTACAGCAATCAACTTGTCTGGAGGTGTTCTTTTAAAGCCCCCAGCATATCAGCCACAAAATTAATCTATACCAATGAGCCACATGTCCATATTGCAATGATGGCCATTCTATCAGGGTATAAAGCTGACAATTGAGTTTTGTAAGGAGCATCAGTGGCTAATCTAATTGCTGTGATAGAAGACATCATCAATTTGCTATGGACCGATTTGGATGTGACTTTGTAAATTACATGAGCATAATCAAGATAGGGAGTAATTAAGTCTGACCTATGGTGTGCTTAACTTAATGACTAATGCAAGACTTAAATAAAGCAAATTCTTTTCTATATTTAGCCTGAAATTTATCAATGTGCATATTAAACGTGAAGGTGCTATCCAGCCAGATGCAGAGACATTTTGTTAACGCAAGGTCTGACAAATTTCAGTTTGAAATTAATAAATTAACCAACCATAGTACCAATAATACTAAGCCATTTAAAAGTAATTTCTTTAGTCACATCTTCACTTTGCAAGAGACACAATTCAATACGTTTATTTAGCATGAAATACAAAGCTGACCAATCAGAAATGTCTCCATGCATGTGAATAAAAGGGCTAACTCTTGGAACATTCAACCTGGTTTCCTTAATCTGTGCCTTGGGAATCTCACATACACTCTCTCATGCCAATCAACTCCACTGTAAGCACACTGCAGACACAGCACCCAAATACCTTCCCGTCTGATCTCTGGATACTTTAATACTCTCTTTATACCACTCTGCCCACATTCACCCAATATGTAATCTGCTCCACCAGAGACAATAAAACACTGGACTTACTGAATGCAAACACAGAGGATGCATACAGCTCATCACCTTATCCTCCCCTGGGCAGATCTGACCACAACCTGGTATATATCCTGCCTGTGTACACGCTTATTGTTAGCAGGCAGCCAGTGTCCACACGCACTGTGAAGAGATGGTTTGAGGAGGCCCTGAAAGACTGTTTTGACACTACTGTGTGGGATGTGTTTACTGACTCATGGGGAGGACACTGTCTGCCTTCACAACTGCATCACTGAGAATATCAACTTTTATGTGGAAAACGTCGTACACAACAGGACTGTGTGGTGTTTTTCGAACAACAAACCCTGTATTACGCTTGTCATAAAGGCTCTCCTGAAAGACAAAAAGAAGCTTTTGGTTCAGGCAATATGGATGAGCTGAGGATTGTATTTTGCTGCAAAGAGGGTGTTTCATGTGATCATGTTGAGAATTTCATTGCAGCGAAACACCGAGACCAATGAAATTTGCTTAAATGAATTAATTTAGTCCCGTCACGTTGCCAGTTTTTCTTCTGGATAGAGGGAACAATACATATATAAAATGTGTCTATCTGGAAATTAACCACTTGATCCTCTTAAAAGAATTCCGGAATAACCATTTCTCACTTGATTTTTGTTACACCACAGCTTGAAAGGAGTTTGGGAATTATAACTCTATTTGAGCAGAGAGGGCTGCTAGACCTGAGCAGTACGGGAATTGGTGTCACCAGTCTTTTTTATGTATCAAATAATAAAAACCTAAAATGCAGTAATTAGCCGGAGATCTGTGATACTGAATTGCCCCTTCTATGTAACTTTGTGAGTGATGATACCCATTCTAACCAATCAAAGCTCACTTTGACAAATCAGATTTTTTAGTGGTTAAGATAGGCTAAAAGGTAAGTCCAAACTTTCCACAATATTTTAATTCAGAACCCTATGCCTTAAATGTAATGAGTGAAATGTTATGTAGGTATATTGTGCACAGCTTCATTGGAATAGCAAACCTTTTGTCAAGAGATATATAAAAAATAACATGAACTATAAGACTCTGCCTGTGGAAGGTAATAAACGTATGAGGCTGTGAAACTAACAACTAAAAATTCAAGCTCAATGTGGTAGCTTGGGGTCGATTGACCTAATATTTTGAGGAACATTTTATTGAACATCATTCATGCAAGTTTGTCATGGATGTTTGCAATTAGTTTATTAAACATTTCTACCCTCGCTGGTTGTCACTAGAAATCCTAGTTGTTAAACTGAATAAATAGTGGTTATTGCAGTGTAATTGCATACAACCCTATTGTGTTGTATCCTACATCGATACCTAGCTATCGTTCGATATTCCTATTCGCGAAATCTGGGCTATTTTATAAATTACCATGATATGAAATAATATAGACAGATGAGCAGATCAGCAGATCTAGGATCAGTTTGATTTTAAGCGTTAGGTGGAAGGTGGATTAATTGTCTCAATTGTATAAATGTGTCATTGCTTTGTGAAATACATTTTGTCTGCAAGTTAATATACACTGCACACATCGAAAACATTTTTACTCTGTGCCATTCAAATGTGACCACTGCCACTAACATGTCGGTACTTGAAGGTTTTGCCTCTTCACTTTTTTGACTTGTAAAAGTGATTACACAAATTAATATTAAGTTACACAAATTAAGAAATTCTGAATTGTCATTTTCAACCATTTAATATAGGAACACATGGTACGGTTTCACAACACCGTATATATTAGCATTTTATTAGTCCAGGCGGCACAGACAGAATCTTGTCAAGGACTATCATATCTTCGAAAATCATGTCTTGCACATGGCAGCACGATGCTCAGTAGTGGTCTCATTTAGTATAGTGTTGTGAGGGAACACAAACGTCAGGCAGAGATAGAATCAGCAAACAGCATCATTATTTGGGTTTTGTTTTTATATCACCGGCCTGCTCCAGCATCTCCTGCTCCTTTCCACCCAACCCTCACTGAAACAAACAGACACCCATAAATAACCCACAGCTGACCAATCAACAGATTCCCCACACCCGTTATCAATCCATGATTAGTCAGCTGTAAGTCTCCCCACCACAGCCCTGCAGCGCCCTCTACTGGACAGATGCCGTCACAACCCTCACAGTAATATTTACACTTTGTCAATTTAAGTGGTTTTTGTTCATGTAATATTTGAATATCTAAAGCAGGGGTCCCCAATTCGAAATCTTGAAGGTCCACAAATATTTTTTGGAAGCAGGCATGGGTCCATTTTATATAGCCATCGGCCCAGCTTATAGAGTTGGCTGGAGGTAGGTAGGCCTAGTAGTTTACCTTTTTCAGCATTGTCAGTGGTGTCAGTGGACTCATCCACTGCTAGGGATATGCACTCTGCATTTTTTATTCCATCACAAAGCTGTT
>JAVQJS010029157.1:0-15063 GCA_036024795.1 Galaxias rostratus | reverse complement strand
GACCCCACCAAAAAAAAAACATTTCAAAGAGCAAATTACTCTGTCTAAAGTGTTTCTCTGCCCACCCGTCCCCCTCTCTCTCTCTCTCTCTCTCTCTCTCTCCCTCTATCTCTATCTCTCTCACTCTCTCACACGAAGCAGGAGAACACTCTGGACGGCTCCCACTGCCCTTCTCCCTCCGTCTCCGCCCGCTCATTTGTCACATTTACAATGGAAACATCCAAATTTACAGATGCTATCAATTAATCACCTCCGCTCTAATTACAATCCAATTAACCTCTCTTTCTCCGCGCTATACCGCAGGACGGCCCGCTCGTCTGTCCCAGTTCCCTTCCTACTCAATCACACGGCGCAGACAGAGAGAGAAAAGGCGAGAGACGGATACACAGGGATTGGGCCGGGGTGGGTGGGGGGACTGGGAGGGAGGGAGAAAGAATGAGGCCCGGGCTGAGGACTGATGTGTCTGTGGAGGACCACAGGTGTGTCTTGTGAGGGAACAGAGAGAGAAGGAGAGAGGGGGGCGGGGGCTGAAGGGCTGGACAGGCGCTGGCAGCAGGAGAAGAAGGATAGGTTCAATACCAGGGAGACTTTTCTCTCCGTCACTCAGGGAGACTGGGCTGTCACGGTGAGCCACCTGCACCGTCGCCAGAGGAGGAGGAGAGTGGATACACGGGTACTCCACTCACACACACACACACACACACACACACACACAGAGAGACAAGCAGACCGACATACACACACACACAGACACATACACAAAGTTCATTAACAAGGGACACACGCACGCACCGCATACACAGGCGCAGATGCAAACCATACACACGCGCGTTTCCCTTCCTGCTGTAGCCCAGATGGATATACACCGTGACTAATACCCAGGTTTGGATTTACAGTGGTCCGTCAGCCAGGGCTTTTAATGCCACGCTGGGGCTGTTTTACAGCTCTGCCCGAGGGCCCCAATCGGCTTTCAATTAGCAGGTGAGCTGCAGCCCTGCTTCCAATCAATAGCGCAGCACAGGCAGACTACCGGTGCCCAGGGGCTTGGAGCTTGCAGGGGAGGTAGGGGGAGGGAATGTGGGTGGCTGGCGTTGTCTTTGTGGATTCATGCCATGAAGCCAAGGGCCTATGTGTGCATGTGTGCGTGAGTGTGTGTGTGTGCGAGAGAAAGAGAAAAAAAGGGGGAGCTGCTTTCAATCGTTCTCGTGCCACACGCAGTCTGCTCACCCAAACCAGATTCAAAGAGTAAACTAAGGACACTGTCTGAACTAGTCGACCATTTTAAATGAAGTAGGGTAAAGCAGCCAGGGCCTGCGTTGGCAGCCCTACCCAGTAGCGGGGGGAGCTAGGCAGCATTGTCGAACTAGGCAGCCTGGCCTGGAACAGCACGCGCTGCGAGGGGCGCTCTCCGCCTTCTGCCCTGTGATTGTGAGAAAGCGATACTCTTTTGTCATGTCTGTTCTCCATTTTCTCCCTCTCTCTCTCTCTCTGCAGCGTTCTCCGCCACATGGAGATAAGAGTAACAAAGGGAGCGCGAGGGCGCACAAAGGGGAGGTTAGGGGAACGGAAACGAGGAGCGGCTACAGAGGAGCCGAGGCGGCGACACGGCTTGTCTTTGAAGGCGTCACAGCAGGGGTGGAGGTGGGAGTGGGGACCGGGGAGGGGCAGGGTTCCATGGCTAGGGGTTGACAGACGTAATGGGTAGGCGCCGCCCACACGTGCTCCCCCTAGCTTGCTCCAGTTTTGGGCGGAGGCAACAGGGGCAACTTTGAAGGCATCCCAGCAGGGCGTGGGTGGGTGTGCGTGTGTGTGTGGTTGCGTAGGTTTCTATGTATATTTGTGAGCATGTGACAGGGGGGTGTTTATGTGTGTGTGATGGGTTGGATGGGAGAGGCGCCGGGTATACATCTCACTCTGAGCAGAGCACAGAAGAGCAGAGCAGAAAGTGCTGGAAGGGGGAGAGAGACAGGCAGCTCTTCCCTCTACACATCTCTGTTCAAAGGCGCCATCAAAGTCTGGCAGAAATGTCAGTGCTGCAGGCAGGGGACCGGCCTTTGAATGTCACTCCTTCTCAGGTCAACACAGAGCCAAGCTGCCATGCTCCGGAGGAAGCAAAGAGAGAGGCAGGGAGAAGAGAGAGAGAGAGCGAGAGAGAGAGAGTGAGAGAGAGAGAGAGAGAGAGAGAGAGCTAGGCAGAGAGCTAGAGAGAGGCAGTGATATAGAGAGAGAGTGTGATAGAGGCAGCAGGGTGGCAGAGAGAACCCGAGAGGAAAGACTGGCAGAGATGGGAGTACAATAGAACAAACACGACTGAGAGAGAGAGTGAGAGAAAGAGAGAGAGACGGAGACAGTAAAACCGTGGGAAACAGGAAGAGGAGTCATTTCTGAAGGTGTGTGGTGGTGAATCTGGCAAGGGGACCTTGCATGCTGTCAACCTGCCTGTGGTGTCTGTAAGAACAGCAGAGGCTTTCCATCCAGCTTGGGGTTGGGACTTTAGACATCCACTGTGAAACAGCACACCAATGACAAAACTGCCTCAAAACACACACACACACACACACACACACACATTGTTCTCGAAATGCAAGTCATGGTGGGGCTGTCAGATTACAGCGGGATAATTGAATTTTGGAGCGCTATGCGGAGGGACCGGGCAACACATCTTCCCGTAGCCTGCCTCCCGAGAGCGTCCCAGGCTGGAGCAGGAGCTCAGGGGAAATCCAGGCCTGATGGCGAGTCGGAGCAGGGAGATAGCGGAGGGCAAAGGAGAGGGTGAGGAACACGGGCTGCCTCCGCTAAAACCTGAGGCGTAATTTGGTTCACAAGGACGAAGCCCTCACCGCACCGCAGTCACGGTCGAAGCAGGAGAGAGAGAAAGAGAGAGGGAGAGAGAGAAAAGGGAGAGAGAGAGAGACAAGGATAGCCAGCCGACATGACAGACATGGAGAGGAAGGAGGGAGGAGAGAGGGGAACATGACAGGCAGACGGAGAGAGCTGGTCGTACACGGGATGGCATACAGAGGGAACGGTCGGAATGAGAGACAGGCGAGCGGGAGACAGAGGGCATCGAGGAGAGTGAGAGAGAGTGGGGGGGAGAAGGAGAGAGGGAGAAAGGGAGGCGAGATCTCCAGCCAGAGCGTCCATCTGTCATTGGAGCGGCTCTAATAACAGAGGAATTGACAGGTGACTGCTCCGTATGATAAACTGCACTGAACTACATGGAGAAAACAACGTCTGAAAAATGAATGTTCTTTTAGTGAGTGGCACGTTAATGGCAGTGCGAGGCCATCTTGATTTTTCCCCTGTGGGTAGTAAGGGACACACACACACACATTGAGGGTGAAGCGCACACGCACCCACACAGGGCGGGGCGGGGTGGGGCGGGTAAGAGTGACAGGGAACAGACTTCAACTGGGTGCCCTGTCTCTCTGGCAGACAGCAGCCTGGAGGCTGGATCCAGTCAACATGGAAGTTCAATCTGGGGAGAGGGAGCGGGAGATGGAGAGGGAGCGTGTGCTGGGTGTTTGCCCACCAAGAGATGAGAGGAGGATGTCATCAAGTCTGTGAAGTGGAAATAATAAAGAATTAGGATTGTCTCAGAAGACAGGGGAATTAATCCAAAATGAATTACAAAAAAAAGGAGGGGGCTGGGGATCGAAATCAGCCCTTTGCTTTTTCGCCATTTTCAAAAGACGTAGGGAGCCATTTCTCCGTTGGCCCTAATGCAATTAATAGAAAGGAACAAATAGAAGCAAATAGATGTTTAATGTGTGGAAGTAGGCAGAGGAACGAGGGAGACAAAAGACAACAAGAGCTAGGGAAAAAAGGGAGGATCCGAAGATAGAAGAAAAAAAGTGCGAGGGAGAGAGGGAGGGAGGGAGGGAGGGAGGGAGAGAGGGAGGGAGGGAGGGAGGGAGAGAGGGAGGGAGGGAGAGAGGACAGGATGTGGGTAGAGGCAGAGTGTGAGAGGGCCGTGTTGCAGCCAGATTGCCCTGCTCTTTTGTTCCTCTCGACTTTGTAGTGGAGGCTGCCAGAGTTAAAGAGCAGCCGCCGCCGAGGCCATTGTAATAAACGCCACTTGTAAATTGCCGAGCGAAATTATACGGCATGCAGATGGATCCATACGCTGGAGCAAACGTGGCCAAAAACTCAGAGTGATAATTAAGACTTAGGGGGTGAATGACAGAGCCATTTGTGACGACGGAATATGGCGTCTCCTGGCTCTCTGGGAAACAGAAGGGCGCGGAGAGGCTCCGTGTCACAAAACATTACCCACGCAGCTGTTGGCTTTATGAGCAGATCTGGTGTGCTCTCGTGCTCTCGACCCCCCACCCGCCCTCTCCTTTCTTCCCTCCCTCCGTCCCTCCCTTCCTTCCCGTCTATAGGTTGATTCCGGCGGTAGCACGGCTCGCTCCCGGTCTGAGGCTCGTTTCAGAGCGGCACGTTCCCGCCTCACCCCGGTGTCTCCGAGGGCCACTGAAGTAGAGCCGCGCTTCGCCATTCACACCCAGAGAGGAGGCGGACCGCGCCGAAACACGGGGGGAAAAAAGAGGCGACATAAGGGCGAAGTGCTGGGAGGCGTGTTGCGTGTGAGCTGCCTCTGGAGTGGCGGGGTTGTAAAAGCCGGAGACGTGATCCCCGTCAGCGCTGCTGCCACAGCATCTGGCCTCTGTCTGTCACTCTGTCTGTTTTAGCCATCTATCTGTCTGCGTGTGTAGCCCATCTGTCTGACCGTCCCGCTATCTGTCTGGCTGTCTGTCCGTCCATCCGCCTATGTATACATCTATCCCTCTGTCTGCCGATCTGTCCATATGTGTCGTTCTGTGCCTGTCTGCCTGTCCATCTCTCTGTGTATCTATCTATCTATGCGTCTGTCTGTTTACTTGTCTGTCGGAGTCAGACCCCCCAAACTCGGGCCGCATACCGAGTAGCCCGTGAAGTCATAGCTACAAGGAGACCCCCCGAGCGCCCTGTTAAAGTGCTGACCTTCTCTGTCACTCCCGTCTCCCGCCAGTGCAGACACGGGGCTGGAGCTGCAAGCTAACGGAGCCTGCGCTCGATAAAAGGGTGGGTGATTAAATAACTCCCCTTAATTGCTCCTTTTGTGCCGGGCCCAAAGACGCCGCCGCTGATTACAGAGGTGAAGAGTGGCCGCGGCCCAACGCATTGAAGTAACGGCAGACCACCCCACTGACCTGCTGCCCTCCAGTAACCACTCTGGTCTGCCTCCATGACCTGAGCGTTCGGGGGGGGGGGGGGGTGAGCCTGTGCGTGCATGTGTTCTGTGTGCATGTGTGTGCATGTGTTAGAAGAAGAGAGAGAGAGAGAGAGAGAGAGAGAGAAAGAGAGAGAGAGTAGAAGGAC
Organism: Galaxias rostratus; assembly: GCA_036024795.1. Lineage (NCBI taxonomy): Eukaryota > Metazoa > Chordata > Actinopteri > Galaxiiformes > Galaxiidae > Galaxias > Galaxias rostratus. The sequence continues at coordinate 9,699 of JAVQJS010029157.1, read as the reverse complement.
CAAGCTTGTCAGGTGAGTGGGTAAGAGAAAGAAAGAAAGAAAAAAAAACTGTGAGAAAGCAGTGCGACACAAGAGCTCCCCCCAGAGGGAGGTTTCGGCAGTACATCCCCAGCTCGCCCAGGCTGTCTCGGCGTGGCGCGGCACCGTCTCTGGCAGCAGCCAGCTGGCCCTGGTGGTGAGGGGGACGGAGCCAAGAGACTGTCCAACACGAGGGGCTGTATGGTGCAGATCACAGTGGCATGGGAGGCCATGCACCGTGCCTGCCAGTCAGGCCCATAAAGATAGAACACTCAGCACAAGGCCACAGCCCACGGCCTGGCAAACGGGTCAATACCAACGGGGAGGGGCGCCAATTACAGTACCCACAAATACACGGTTAAAGTGCCTTTCAAGCCTCGTCAAGGGCCTCGCCGGGAGCACGGCCACTCTCCACACCCAGCACTTGTGCTTCACTGCTGGCTATTTATGTGCCAAAACAGCCATCAGGTTTGAGTTTTGCATGGAGCCGTGCTGTTGGTTGGATAGAGGAGAGTTTTCCGTGGTCAGATATAGTGTAAAATTGGCTGTAGGACAAGACCTAGCGACAGCTGTGTTTGAGTAGAGAGTGCCCTCTACTGACACCTCTTTGCACCACACCCTACGGCACCTAGACTAAATTCCCTTAAATATAATTATTGGACACATGCAAATAACTGCAAGCCTATGCCTGCGCCCCAATTTGAAAGTTTAAATATACTTGTTGTATGAATTTACAAATATAAGACCATCATTAAATACGATAGAGCACATGTATATAAATAATAACACATTATCATGCATCCTTTTTTAAATGGCTGAAGTATTATTAGTTAAAATAAAAGTAAAGTATAGGTAAAATATGAGTTATACATTAAATTTGCTATTCATATTACATACATTGTTTATTTTGTGTCATGATGCCCCCTGCTGTCCACAAAAGGAAGCACGATACAACACATTCTTGCCAACACACTTTTGATCCACAACTCACAATCACAAAAGTAAAGGAGACCGTATCTAAAATTGTGCAAAAAAATCTGTCTTTATTCTTTCCATCTTTTTTTTTTTCACCACAGGCAAACACTGCCGATGTAGTCTTGTTGTATACACCACCACAGACAGAGAGGGGCTGGGACGGACACGGAGCGGTACACTGAGCCACACTCTGGGGGAACAACAAGCACTATCACCGGGGGCCACGGTCAGGAGGGGCCAGGGAGAAGGGAGGCTTCAAAAGGTGCTTTGCCCACTCCTCCGTCCGTTTTTTGAACTAGAAGACTGTACATGTGTACTTCTCTCAGGCCAATACATTGCTGCCAGCCCCAGCTCTTATTTACAATCCCACTGTCATCCGGCACCCATTTATCCACTTCTGACACTTAATTTTACAGTACATATCTATGTCCTAACCGGGACACTTAGCATGGCGGAGGATATCTAGTATAGTACACTTTCATTTGACGTCAAAGTTATCGGCGGCCCCTCACTCAGCGCAAAGCTCCGGCGGACAGAGAGGTTAGGCAAATGTTGAATAAGTGCAATGTCCTGTATAATGTCGAGAAAATACACAGCCACACGCACGTACGATCAGACATACAACCGACAGACGAGTAGAACTATACACGAGGTCGTCCGTCCCCAAAGTATGATGCCGTTCCCCAAGGTGAACCATAGGAACGGAGTGCACTTCACTAACAGCCAGCCTTTGTGCCACTGTGTTGTTGTTTTTTTTACCATCCCTCATCAAATACCAGAGCGGCGTGATGGAGAGGCTTCCTGTCAAATGTCAGTGTGTTATTAAAAACAGAGAGAGAGAATGGGCTGCGCCATTGCTTCATGAAAACAAAGAAAGAAAAAGCCTGATACAGTCAACCACCGGACGTCATTGAACAATAATTGCATCTCAGAGCCTACTGTAAATACAGTCGTTAGTCAAAGAAGATCAAATGAGCGGGGCGTTGAGAAAAAGCTTTCGAATTACAATAAAAGAGCAGCCACCTCTATGTCACCTCGATGCGTCAATCCCTCATTCTTTAACCACAGAGGAAAAACAAATTGGAATGTCTGTGTTTTTCTTGCTAGATAGTCACCATACGAAATAAGAAATAGAGAACCATTCTAAAGGATTCAGAAAATTGCAGCTGATAAAGGACAAAGAATGATGTCAGCTAGGCCAGGGAGGAAATTAGCAGAGCAGTGTCTGAACGGTGTGAAAGGACATCGGTGTGTTTCTGTGAGTGGGTGTGAGTGTGTAGCCCCTTTTGTTCCTGTGTGTGTGTGTGTGTGTGTGTCTGTGTGTGTGTGTGTGTGTGAGTGTGTGTGTGTGTCGTAACCACTGCGGCTACAATTTCCTTGGTCCTTTCCTGTGTTCTGCGGCTCTATTGAATTCACAAGCCTTGCTCTAAGTGGCCATCGGGTGAGCTCACCATACTGTCACGAGCCTCACAAAGCAAAGAAACAAAAAGAGAAAGGACATGGGAAAAGACAGACTAGATATGGGGGCTCAAACCTCTCCCTCAGCTTAATGCATTCTGGTCTGAGGTCATGTTGCCCTAAGCTCCAGCGCTCTCTCTCTCTATCTCTCTGGCTGCTAGTCTGTCCGTCTGTCTCCAGAGGACGCCTGGCCCAGCCGAGGGGCCCTCCATTAGCTGGAGTAGATCTGGGTCCCGATCACGCGCATGATCTCCTTCTGCACCTTGGGCTCCTGGGTGTTGATGTTGGCATCTCCTACCTGGCCGTCCTCGTAGCTGTAGCATGTGAGATATAAGAAAAGAGCGAGGATTTAACGTTGCACCCCTTTCCCCACTGTCGCTGGGGAATGACGAGTACCGTGGCCGGTTACTCACACAAAGAAGAAGCGCGTGCAGACGTGGTCTGACACGGGGCACACCCAGATGTTGCCGTGTTTCTGGAGGTCCTTCGATGTGATCACTGGTAGAGAGAGAGATAAAGACAGAGAGAGAGAGAGAGAGAGAGAGAGAGAGAGAGAGAGAGAGACCGTCTGAAACACACGCCACAGCTGCAACAACCTTTCACAACCATTTGTGACAATGCTTTTTCGGCCAGCTCAAAAGATTTAGCTCAGGCGGGGGCTCACCTTCACATAGAGCGATGCAGTTCAGATTGCGGCTCTGGAGAAACCTTGACTGTATGGGGCGGCTCTGAAAACAAAAACAAAGAAACAGCCAGGTCATTAGACGACCATCCGGTTTCACTGTCAAAGGTAAAGTCATGAGCAGGGGGTGTTTGCTCCGTCACCTGAGGGATGGTGTTCATCCGGTTGTAGCGCTGCACCAGCTCGTCTTTGGTAGGCATGCGGTGCTGTCCTTTCCCCATGCCTGCACACGGAGCGGAGAACAAACACGCCGGTGTTAGGGACGGCGACGGCGGCGCATAAAGATGGCCCCGTAAACGCTCCCTGCGGCCCGCCGCGGGAGCAGGGCTCGCCAAAGCCTGTCGCTAATCTATAATTACAACCTGGCAAGCCCTGTGTACAGCGGGCAGTCGCAGCGGAGCATTGCCGACGGGTGAGCAAACGAGGGGAAGGCAGGATGGTGTAGAATGAGGTTCTTTTGTTCCGCCCGCCGTTGCGGGGACAATGGCTTTTTGACGCACATCGACACAGTGCATGCAAAACAGCACGGACGCCAGGAGTGACATGGATATTACACATGAGCACTGGATGGTATGGAGCAATGTGCAATGTCAGAGACGCACTCAATGGCCAGCGTTCACAGTGGACACAGCACACAGGACAGCACGTGGCCAGCACCGCATGGATGAGAACACCCTGGCCATAATGAACACTGAGCAGACTCAACCCACAGAGTGGCAGACACGGGGCGAGGACGAGGGGGCGTGATGTCGGAGGTCAGTCCTACCTGAATATCCAAAGGAAATGCTGGAGATGGGGCTTAGATAGATGCCCTTTCCATACGCTGCCCCGTGCAGCTTGTGTTGAAAAGGGCAGTGGGAGAGAGTCACTCAGAGTCACACTGGATGCTTCACAGTCAAGGTAGTTTCTCACTCTCTCTCTTTCTGTCTCACACGCACACACGCACGCACACACACAAACACACCAACCGCCCCCCTGCACACACACACACACAAACATACACACCGCCCACCACACACACACACACACACACGCACAAACACACACACACACACACACACACACACACACACACACACACACTCACACACACCCAGGCTCAGACAGGGAACAATGCAGACAAAGAGAAGATCGATGGCCACATTCGGTGGCCGGGGAAGAGGCCGCCCATCAGTGTGAATCCCTTAATGGTCTCCTACAGGGGCTACAGCGCAGCCCAAAGAACACCTACAGCAGGTGACAAACGTAGAAGGACCAGAGACGACACCACCATGAGCAAGGAGAAGACACTGACGAGCATGAAACGTTCCCCTCCGTGTCAGAACGACCCCCACTGAACAAAGTGAGACGTCCTGATCTCGAGCGTTTTCCCACCTTGACACCGCTCAAAAAGGAGGGGGGGTAAATGAAGTCTTATGGTCAGTGGTCAAACAAAGTGAGGTGGATGGAGGTTGGAAAATGCTGTGTGTGTATACAGATATAGGGAGTGTCTGCCTACCAGTGGTGAGAGAGAGAGGTGCACACACTCGACAGAACAGAGGAGAGAGAGAGAGAGGTGCACACACTCGACAGTGCAAAGGAGAGAGAGAGAGATGCACACACTCAGGGAGCCGCCTGGGAACTGGAAGTGGGGGCGCATGACAGGAAGCGGAGAAAAGTCACGGTTCAAAGTAGAGAGAACGGACACAAAAACACGCCGACAAAGAAAAACAAAGTCGGTTGGAAATAGTCTCCAGGTTGCAAGCTGTCATGGCGAATGTTGGCTAAATTACGTTCTGCGCCTCTAGGGTTAAAGCATTCAAACATGGAAAGGAAAGAAAAACAATTTCACAAAACCGAATTACTGACCTCACTGGTCTCCCCCTCTCACCCTTTGCAGATCCCCTCTCGCTCTAGTATGGGCTAGGGGCAGCCGGAGCAGCCGCCGTGACCTTTGACCTGCCCTACTACAGTGCTCTAGTCTAGATGGTTAACCCCAGGCCTCCAGCAGGGCACACAGGTAGCCACCTAACCCCCAGCAGACACCACGGCCCCCCTCCCTGTAGCAGCAGGGAGGGGGCGTCCTGTCCACTGCTGCCGGAGCCACCAACCGCAAGCGGCCGGTGGCAGTGACCGGAAGCAGCTACCTGTGGGCCCCGCCCGTTAAAAGGGCCCATTCCAAAGGGGACAGGGAAGCTGGCACCCATTACTGTCAAAATGGATCAGCTGGACAGCAGGCCTGCACCTGTGTGAGGACAGGCGCTGTCCAAGAGAGGATGCGTCTTAGAATGGGCCAACTGCCGGAGGGACATACCTGCAGTTTGGTATAAGAGGCATTGACTAGTCCATTTCTCAGAACGGAGTGCCAGTTCTCTATATGGGAACCACTAGAGCAGGTGCAGAGAAAGGGGAGAGAAAGATATGGAGAACTGGGTGAGTGGGAAGCATTTCAAAAAACAGAAAGGTGTCTTCAGGGACCACAGGATTTATAAAGTGGCTACAATTCTGAGAACAAAAATCCTTTTTGAATATAATAAGATAATGTAAAAGATATAATACATTTCTGCATTTTCTCTTGATACCTTTTGCCGAAGTAATCAACGACATGTAAAAATTCTACCGAAACGAAGCACAGATTTATTCTTAGTTTACTACCGATATATTTCCCTCTGAGATAATTTTTGCTTTATCCTCCTCATTAAGCCAGTTAAAAACATCCTCCCTGTGGGTAAATAAAACTAGACTTCGTTTTTCATATTCTCTTAAAATAAAGAACCGCAGCCCCATCAGAGTGGCAACTCTACTATTCTTAGCTATTCTTAACGGAGTGGTTGTGTGACTGAAAACGGTTCCCAGAGGGACCTTACTGAAGCGTGCACTAAAGTCCTGGAATAGCGTCCAGCCGATTGTCTAGCGGCTGCCTTGTATCAAACAGAACATCAGCTACCATTTGTTTATTTTTTCAATAAACCCCGAGGCTACATTGACTACTACAGCTGCGTGTGAACCTAAGCCGCCCGTGGAACTTTAAATAACAGCACAACAGATTCCTTAATTTCCTCCGGTTTCCTATAGGCACACAGTGATGTCCTAACTATGACAGGACTTGGTGGCTGGAGCTGGTGGCTGCGTGGAGCTACACAGGCCGCAGACAGGCTCCGCACGCAGACAGAGGGGACTCACTGGAAGGCGAAGGTGCTGCCGTAGAGCTTCTTGGCGGTGCGGAAGCGAGCCTCCTTGGCCGGCGGGCTGCTGAGCAACAGGAACTGGTGGGAGGTGTGCATGAACTTCAGTTGCTGTGGACAAACGGGGGAAGGCGGGAGAGACGTAGGGTTGGGAAAGGGAAGAGTGTCTGGCATAAAGTATGCATGGGCACCAGCTGAGACGGGAATGAGCTAAGCTCTACCGTTTGCAGGAGGGGTCAAATACGCTGGCGGTCTAGACCTACCCTACTCAGAGGCAGCTTGACGATATGCGAGCGGTTGCTGGAGATGATCCTGCAGAGGGACAGAGAGACGGGGAGAGGGGACAACGTGAACTTGGTTCAGGAGGCTGAGTGGTCGTTCTGTGTGCGAGTCGCCCTTAAGCTCACCACTGCAGGAGGGGGTGGGCCAGTGGGTCCAGTTTATCCATCTGCTTCTTGATCTCCAGATAGGAACCCTGCAAGGAAACACAAAACACACTTGGATTGCTCCGCTACCTACCAAACGTTCTTCATTTCCCATTCACATTTCCTAGTAGCGTGCCGTTCAAATCATCCTATGCCCCTTGGACCATGTCTCTGGCTTTATTCGCTGTGGCTAACCGCCCCCGTAGTCCTGCCCACAGCGGCCCCACCACCCTGCCCAATCTTCTGTACCTGGGTCATCTCCCGGATGGACATGACACTGTCCAGTGCTTTTTGCAATCTCTCATAGTTTTTCTTCTGTGACCAGGGAGCCAGACGGAGCCACGCGGCCAGACGGGGAGGTGAGGAGGGAGAGGAAAGTACAGATTAACATCTACATTCGTGGAACGCAGGCACACACGCACGCACGCACGCAAGCACGCACGCACGCACGCACACACAAAAGACAGACATGGGCGTAACAGTTGTGTGATAGACAGGCTAGGTGATGGTGCTGGAGGCATTGAGGATCACCACCTTTGGATTGAAGGCCAGTGTCTTGGGGTCGTTGGGGTCCACCACGGACGGGTAGGGCTCAAAGATGATGCTTTTACGAGGAGACTCCAGAGCGGCACGACACATGGCCACCAGCAGGTCCACCACCTGACAGTCAGGAAGTGACATCGCAAGAGGTGAGAAGCTGTAGGAGGCGGAGGAGAGACGCAGGGAGACGTGTGGGGACGCAAATAGCTACCTCCGCTCCAGTTGCCACCTCCTCTGCGGCGCCTGACATGACACCCAGTGTGTAGAAGGAGAACACACACAGCTCCCTGGTGCAAACAGCTGGCTGCGTGCACACAACACACACACACACATTTCAGTAAACAAATGATAATAACCAAAAACCCTGTCCTAAAACCCTAAATAGGTATTGTTGGAGGTTTTCCTGCTAGCCACGTGGCTTCATGGAGCTGTGCATGGATACCTTCAGCATTGATCCATTCTGAAAGACATGCTGCTCGTCACAGACCACACAGTACTCGTTGAGAGTGGGAATCCTCTGCTCCGAGTATTTCATTATCTGTCAGGGAACAAACACATAGGTTGCCCTAGCTATCACTCCCACTGCCAGACCCTCCACTATCTAAAAAAACGCTACTTGAGCAATGTCTTGTTTGTTCGTTTCTGCTATTTGTGTTTTTTGCACTGACAATACGTTTTTTAGCCTAGCGAGTGGACAAAACAAATCACCACCAGAAATTCCTCTCTCACTGGGGAAATCGAGCCTCTAGCTGCTAGACTCTAGTAGAGTCTAGCATCAATACTAGTATAAAGCTGTGGGCGGGTATAGCGGGGCTCTCAAAAGACAGGCCCTATTAGATGCTATGAGGTACATCCTTCAGGCCTTACCTGCACTAAGAATCCATACTCCAAGGTAGGGATGTTCTTGCAGTGGCCGCCCGCCTGGGATGAGAAAAACAATTCAATCAGCTGCCTCGTGGTAATCTGCGCTGGGGCCCTGGCCGCCGGAACAGCCACAGTCTGATGGGTCAAGTGAAGACAAAGCATTATGGGAAACAGCAACAGCCATGTTAAGTAGGGGCAAGGAGAGGCTCGGGAAAGTGTGAGGCTAAAGGGAAATCAAATGCAGAAAAGCCCTAATGAAAACGGTGCTTTGCATGCATTCATAACTCACTCATTAAACACAGTATTGCCATCGTATTGTTATGTGGACATAAGGCTAATATGTGAAATTAACAAACTGCATTAGAGGTACACTCAAAGCTTTTAGACGTCAGGCATTCTGAGGGGGCAGAGAGGGGGCAGGTGTGGTGATCTGGGGTGGATTGGGTAGAACCCGGGTGTCTCACCTGGCTGTTGGGCGGGTAGCTGTAAAGCTCCCCCTTAGGGTTCTTCATGGTGCAGGAGATGGAGCGGTTCATCAACCGGGTCACCCTCAGCTCAGGGACACTCAGTTTCCCCTTCAGAACCGTGTCTTGGATCAGAGGGAAGCTGGGAGACCTGGACGCACGCACGCGCGCACACACACATACACACACACATAGACACACACACAGGACGGTTTCAGATACTGAGTCTAGACATATATATAACATGCCATTGCGTACAGTAAAACGTATAAAAAACACCTAATTTGAAAGAATAAAATAACAATAGTTGCATCATTCTTACCATAAAACCCCTAATGACAAATAAGTTTAATTTTAACTATATACTGTACATGCATTGTTGAATTGATTATATATTATTGGATGCAAATCATCGTCTGGATAATAATTTAAAAACATTGCTGGGTTCAACTAAAAAGGCTACGTTAAATGAACTCTAAAAGCTTAGACTAAACATGGCAAATAGTTTCATACTTGGGAATTGGGGAGAAAATGCTGAGTCCTGCCCGGAACTTCTTGATTGTCCCCCCAGCCTTGAACCAGCTGTGCCTTTTCTCCTGCTGAGCCTTAAGGAACTCATTACTCAGGTGCTTCCACTGCTGTGAAGTGAATGTACTCAGAATCCTGTGTGGTCAAACACAAAACGCACACACAAACACACGCAACCGGGTGGAGTAAGGACATTTCCGGCATACAGCAGCCAATTACACAACGATGATTATGCCACACATCATTTTGCATGGCCATTTTACTGTGACCTACATAGCCGAACAAAGACATAAAGCGACGATAATACAAGCATGACTAATCACGTAACAAACGTAGAACTAACTTTTTGAGTTGTAGCCCCAGACTGAAGCCCTCTTTATTAGAGGGCTGGAACACCTCCACCGATGGCTCTGAGAACAGAGGACTCAAGTTATTTCACAACACACACACAAACATACACACCGCCCACCACACACACACACACACACACACGCACAAACACACACACACACACACACACACACACACACACACACACACACACACACACACACACACACACACACACACAGAATCGCACA
>JAVQJS010029133.1:0-10672 GCA_036024795.1 Galaxias rostratus | reverse complement strand
ACACACACACACACACACACACACACACACACACACACACACACACACACACACACACACACACACACACTGATGGTAGGAAACTGGACGGGAGATAGAGGCAGTCTGTAGAGTGTAATGATTGACCAGGACAAAGAGGGTCTCTGTGAGTCTATGAGTCAGAGCTGGAGCCCAAACCTTGCCCAAGGGAGCAGCCTTTGAAACACAGCGCCATGGAGAGAGGACACGGACACAGAGGGAGACATCGAAGACATCCAATCAAAGGCCCGGGAGGAAAAGGCTGGGTCTAGAACCAAAACAACCCTTGAGACGGCATGGCCCCTGCTGTTAGGGAGGAAATCCTCTACAAAGAACCTCTATCCTTTTAAAAAGACCTCCCTTTCCTCTGTCGGTCCCCCTTTTGCATCTGCATCGCCCTCCCTCTTCCTCCGCGCTACGTCCCACCCCACTCCCGCCCGCCCGCTCTCAAAGTGTTTATCAGCTAGCCCAGCCAGGTCCACGCCCAGCCGGGCCCTCAACAGCCATTACTAAGGTTACACTCTTCCCCCTGGACAACATCCCCGAGGGGAATACTGTCAGCTCGCTTTCTTCTTCTGTCTCTGTCTGGCTGTGCCCAACTGTTAGGCTTGCTGGGCACCTCTCCATTTTCGTAGTTATCGCTCGTACACCACAAGACACATGCACTTAGAACACACACTCACACACATTATGTTAGTTCAGTGGATGCTGGGTAGGTAGAGGAAATGGCCAGCTCAGTGGCTGCCATGTGGATAGACTGACAGTGATCCACTGACACGGGTGCATTATGGGAGTAAATTCCCTCACTGATCTATGCAGGCACATGACCCTGCAAAAGAATCTATTAAGTGGAAATGGGAATCCATACTCCTATGTCTGAAAGTGAAGGCTACTCCACATGGCTGTTATCTCTTAGTGTTTTAGATTGATGTTTGCTGAGCCTAGGACTCTTGTCTCACCAATCCATGCAACAACTAAAGGCTGAGTCTCTGAAGTTAAAAGTTAGGAAGGTAGAAGGTAGGTAGGTGGACTTTGTGGCAATGCCGGCATGATTTTTGTCCAACCATGAGTTTCACTGGGAGCTTTATAAATCTCAAAACCTATGGCACCAGCCCTAAAAAACATTTACTTACCACCACATGTGAGAGACAACAAGAGAGACGGAACACAAGCACACTCTATCCTTAATTCAAGATATCTTGACTATGGCAGACAAAACGACAGATTGTATGCATGCGTGTATCTTGTGTTTCGGTATCACCAATAGCTGCATTATTTGTATAAAGTGAGATCATTTTAAAACGCGCGCATGTCGGCTAATTTAGCCCCAAAGATTGCATTTTCACTAACGGTTCTACATACTGCAGTTGGCTACACCGGAATCGCAGCAAGTGGTAATCAATACTTACTGCTTATTCTCTCTTTTAAAGAATTGCACTGGCATATTCTTTGGGAAGATCAATATGAAATATACATATTTAGGCTATTAACATATACCTAAAGTTGAAAAGGTACAGGCAAGTAGACACCAGACTTGTTGGAATAATATATAGCCTAGCCAAAATGATAGGCCTGGATGCCTGATCATCTAGCCATATTGCGTGGATGAAGGAGAGGGAATGAAGACAAGTGCGCCTCTCTGCAAAACAACAATCTAAGATAGATTTCGAGCCATGGTTAGATTTTAAACAATATAATATATTAATACATTCGATCCTACCTCCAAATAAGACAGAATAATGCAAAGGGTTTAGTTATGCTTTTTGCCTCGTCCGAAAACCAGGAGATGATCCAACATCAGTCGCATGCATGAACAGGACACCGTTGGAAACGGTCTTATAGACAGAGGCTAGAGGGGTGGGTGGGGGTAGGGGTGATGGGGCTTGTGGTTTAGGTGCAGGACTAGTATTGTGGGCTGGTCAAATCAATGGCGGAGTAAGGAATTTCCTGTTGCATTTTCTTGACAGCATAGCACTTAATTATTTGGATTGGGGGGATGTTTTTAGTCTGAGAGAGGCCAGAATTTAAATGATAGATGGCCAACGAAAATCCATAACCAGCAGGCGAACATGAAATACGTAAACATTATCAACCGTTTAACTGTAGCTATGGGTTTCCCAAAAGGTGGATAATGTGTTATAATATCCGTCCAAATGAATTGTGTAAGCAGAGAAAATAACAATTACATATTGAATTCTTTAAAAGGCTGGAGGTAGTGAAGAGCTGTACGAGAAGATACAGTCTGGATGTGTTTTTTTTTTGGTATAGGTTTTTTAACCCTAGGACCAACTGCAGGTGCATCAACTCATTACTTAACACATCAAAAATATCTATACAAAATATAAACCGTATTTAAAATTGAATCATCCAACATAGTTTAATCTTATAAAATACACTACAAATATTTTTGAATAATACACTTTAACAAGAAATCACAAGTTTACAACACACAATGTGCACGGAAAACATATAAACAAGGTACATTTTTAAAGACCGTGGCCCTTTAACAAACTTACGTCAACGTGGGTTAAAGTTGAAAAAAATGGCGTCGGGAAATGGACTAGCGTCTCTGGTGAGAGCACATATGTAGAACATTTGTGGATTAAATGTACATTTTTTTAAAATTATTTTAAATTTGGTTATGAATTAGAGCATGTGATTATTACAAGTTAATAGAATACACCGTTCTTCTACAAAATAACAGACCCGCTAGCGAACACGTGCATTATACACAAACTCACTGGAACACTACTGGACAGTCCTCAGTCTAGCCATATACTATTGAAATTCTTATTTTAGGTGTCTGTATTAACCATGTTACCACGGCACGTCAAGATACACATATCTTTGTAATAATGAGTTGTGGTGTGTTGATGTTTTTGTGTTACAGGGTGTGGAGGGAGCCTCTGCCGCAGCGCACGCGCTCTCCCTCCCAGCTGAAGAATATTGCAATGATGTGAGTTGTTTTTTGTACATACCATGGGCCATTGTTAAATACATTTGAATGTATGCAAATTTATTTTCTGCAGACCTAAAGCCTTGATCTTGTTTGCCTCCCTTTTGTAGCCCCAGTTGGAGGTGATGTGGGCAATGAAGGCCTACAACCATGCAGAGGTTTACTTCAATGTACGAACATCATTTTTCACACACTTAGCAGTGCCAGGTTCCAGAGCACTCTTTGGGACTGTATGCTTTAATACAATATGGTCAGCTACTGTGAGAACTAGATCCAATATACATCGTACTTGTTCATGTAACCCCATCAGTGTTCCTTCTATTAGGACTGTGACCTAAGTTCTTTTGTGTTCATACAGATTGCCCCTTTTTTTTGTTTACAGCTTATCTCATCTGTCGACCCCACGTTTCTTAAGTTGACCAAGGTGGACGATCAGATTTACACTTCCTTCAGGAAAACCTTCCGTGACCTCAACATCAAACAGCTCGATCCTGACGACCTTAAGTCTCCCGAGTCAAAGGAGGTGGGGCTCTATTTTTCAGGGGCTAGAGGGATGACTTAGGGTTGGGCCATTTTAATGTTCAATTTATTTTCCCTTTTGTTAACGAAGATTAAAACAGCAAGCTACGCGAGTAGTCGAATTCCACCTTTCCTTCAGAATGTGCCCGATCCTAAAAGATGATAGGCTACTTTGATATTTTATGAAAAAACTTACTGCAGATAATCAATTGACTGGTAAAAGCTGTCTGCCTAAAGACAAGTGGTGTAGGTTAACCCTTCCAATCTTTGTAGAAGTGGCGTCCGTGGTGTAACCAGTTTGATGGGATTGTTGAGGATTTTAACTATGGGACATTGGTCCGACTGGACTGTGAAAAGGACTACACCGAGGAAAACACTATATTCGGTGGGCTACTAACAGAACATCTCAAAATTGCTGATGCAAATTCAAATATGGGTATTTAACCCTGTAATGTCTCTTTCAGCGACCAGGATCCAGTTCTTTGCCATCGAGATTGCCCGGAACAGAGAAGGCTTAAACAGTCCAGTCTACGCGGTCAAGCACCCCAAGAGCTAGCCCCACACTGATCCCAACCCGATGTCAGCCCAAATAGAAACCATTGACTCATGTTTTAGGAACCATGGACCCTTGCATCCCAGTTGTGTTGCATCCAATATTTGTAAAGGAAAAACAAAGCACTTCCTACCCCATAAACCAATTGTGCACGTTGTAGCTGTTATTTAAAGACCTATTTTGTTGTTTTTTAGTAAACCAACTCACAAATCCTTCCCTCCAAAAACCTGAGTTCTTGAATTAGCTGCATACTTGTCGCAGTTAAATAATGAAACCTACGTTATTTGGGGTAAAACATGGTCCTGCAACGTGTTCCTGGTTAATGAGAAACATGTAGGGTATGTTTCTGTTGGTATGTTTCTGTACCTAAAAAAAAAAAATCACAATTTGAAATTGTGTGCCGTTTTCCTTGTGCCAATCCCGCGTGGCAGTTTGTTTTTGTAATACCTGCAATAGTACCTGGTTTGTGACATTACCTGATCAAAATGTAAATTGAATCCTGTATTTTCTCCTATACAAATAAACCAGTGACAGGGTAGTACAAACCAATGACGTTTATTTGCAGTCACAATGCTTACACTATATGTAGCAGACATCCAAACAAATCAACCAACTATCTCTTCACTCCATGGACCCAACACACACATTCACATCAGGGAACCAAAACAATAAAAACCGGGACTCAAATGAACATCCATTAGGGCTGACATGGTTAGAGATGAGCTATGTCACAAACAGTTAGCAGCAACATCTTAAGAGAGTAGCACACTTTGCTAATAGACCACTCCTTTACACAGTCCTGTATTCTACCAAGGTTTATGCATTATTATTCTTCTTCGGGTGTTCAAAATAAAAACTGGACTCCTTCACGGATCTGAGGACTAGAACTTGTGTTCCAATTGCTGATGCTGCTAAAAGTGGGAACCGGTTCTAATTGTGGTCCAGAAACCAACCACCTCAGATTTGAGCATTCCAAGATTCTAGCAGTCGCAGCACCATCCACACACTCACACACGCACGCAAACACACACACACACACGAGAGCCACTTCATAACACAAACACTAGCACACGCGAGAGACTCCACTGCAGCACCTAGCTCTGGGGACAAAGTCTGTCCCAAACCAGCTCCTCCTGGACACTAGCCTCTTCCAAACATTCTTAGGCCTGGTCACGATGCCCAGGGAACCAAACAGGGGAGTGTAGACAAAATGGTGCCAACTGCACCCAGCCTACCAGAGGGTAAAATGTAGCCATTACCATATTGCTTACACTTAATCATCGTAGACTTTCAACAGGAAAAAGCAAGTGAAGGGTGGGGCAGGGGCACGTGGCTAATACCTTGGGGGAAAAGGCTAGAGCTGTGATGGACTGGACAGGCAGCTAAACCCTGTCAAGCCTGCTGTCAGAGAAGTGGCTATTTACAAACACTCCCAACCCGAGGGGCCGAGGGGAAAAAATGTACAACATGGACGCTCATAGAGTTTCTCTTTCTCCATTAGTGTCTCACTTCCAAGCCCTGCAGCATAGGTAGACTCTCTGCTCTCCGGACGCACCTCTGAACTGGGGTTCAGTCTCTCTCCACGGCGCCTGCCCAACGCTCCGCACACAGACAGACAGGTGCACTAACTCATGAGACTGTAAAAAGATTCAACCACACCTTTCTCACTTTTTGTGTTGGAAATTCAATCATTATAAACATTGTTCAAAATGTTATGAAAAAAATTTACACTTGTTTTTCGTTTTCTCTATACAAGGCAGGCAGAAGCAGGGGTACTACATTTATCGTCATCCCCCCACCCCCCTTTTGACCAGGTTCCTCCACTCCCGCCTTCCCTTCCGTGATTTCATCCCTCCAGAGTGCGTAGTAGTGTCCCACCAACCTCCCTCCAGGACCCCCTCGCTCCCCAGGGCAGACATAGCAGTGGCCTCTGGAGACCTCTGCCCAGTGCCTTTAAAATAGATCTGTATATATTTATCTATGCTTATAGAAAACGGAAGGGAGGAACAAAAAGGGGGACTGAAGGGGTGCAACGCTGCGGGTTGGGGGAGGTGTGCAGGCTTCTTTCAAAAAAGGGTCCCTTGGCGTCCTGGCCCGAGGGGGGAGAGAGGGTGAGGCGGCTGTGTGGTGGGCGTGAGGTGGGTGGAAGAGGAGGGGAGGAGGAAGAGGAGGGGTGCGGGGCTGACACTCTGCTGCCAGGTGGAATGTCAGCTCATCATGTCGTTGCTGTTGACGCCGTACGTAGAGTTCTTCATGCTGTCGTTGACTTCCCTTCTGAACACCGACAGATTCTGCGTGAACCTGCAAGCAGACGGCACAACATGAGCGGCCTCGCTCACACGGAGACCCGCGGTGCGGCGGATTGGACAGGACGGCTGGCTGAACGCACCGGTCACGGTTCTTGGTGAGCAGGTTGCGCTCGATGCCCTCCATCAGGTTCTCAAAGCATAAGTGCATGGCTTGCTGCTTCTCAGGAGGCTGGCTGTTCACGATGCTGTTCCTCAGGTCAGCAAAATACTGGAGCAAAGAGAAGAGAAAAGAAAAAGAATACTAGTAAAGTGCTTTACATTGTAAAAATGATCTCAAAGCGATAAATATTTATAGCTTGCAGCATCACTTCCATTATTAGTGCGGGGTATTGCAAATGCGTGTGCGTGTGTGTACCTGTACCTTCTCGTTGAGTAGGATCAGCCCCAGCAGTGGTCGTGACATGGACCACTGGTTTCGGCAGTCCTCAAAGATGATGATGTTTAGCACCGTAGATAACATCTGCCAACCCACACACACACGGTACTAGGGGTGTACTCAAAAGGCAGAGAACTAAACTAATAATAATAAAATAAAAAAAACTATTGCTAAACCGTTATTAACTTCTATACAAAAAGTACTATTGATGAGCCTTTGCTATAAATGTTGAAAACGACAGACAAATGACTCAAATGTAGTATGGCTATGTGAGGCCTTAGTGCTGCCACTGTTCCCTTACTCTCAAAACGCTGTGACTGTTTAGTCGGAAGGAGAGTGTGTGCCTGTAGAATCATCTTGGGATGGTGTCAGTGCTGCCACTGTTCCCTTACTCTCAAAACGCTGTGACTGTTTAGTCGGAAGGAGAGAGTGTACCTGTTGGATCATCTCGGGATGCTGCTGCATGATGAGAAGGAAACGGTCGTCTGTTGCCATGGGAGCCGGCCGCTTCTTGGTGGAGCGGGACAGCTGCTTAAACAGGTAGGTCACTATGTGGTCCAGACTGGAACAACATCCTGTGCACACCATCGTATCTGAACGAACGAACGCACGCACGCACACACGCACGCACGCACGCACGCACGCTCACACACACACACACACACACACACACACACTTCAGCTTTAACCTGAAAGGGCAAGTCAATCGCTGCTTTGAAAAACACAAACTGAAAACTCTCAATCCTGGCTGCAGACATGGTACAATCGTCTGTCTGACATGCAAATGGACGTGGGTTGACAGTAGAAGGGGAAGCGAGACAGGACTGTGTCCGTGATTACCCAGCGCGGTGAGCCCCTCGGAGATGGAGGACAGGATGTACATGACCACGTGGGGCTCCAGGCTGGCGATGAAGTTCATGTGGTCCTGCGTCAGCACCTCCAGCAGCGAGTAGAACGACTGGCTCAATTTGGGATAGTCCTACGGAGGAGACCAGAGCGTCGCTTAACGCCGCACCATCCCCCGGCAATCACAGCTCGGTCAGGTATAGACGCCGAGGCGCCGCGGAGGGGGTGGGCTTACCAGCAGGTCGCTGTGCGGGATGGACAGCAGCAGCTTGATGAAGGTCTGCAGGGCGTTGTCCAGGGCGTCGTCGCCGTACAGGCGGAACACGCCGAAGTTGACGTAGTTGCCGCTGAGCACGGCCTTGAGCATGGAGAAACACACGCTGACTCCCTTCAGCTTGACCGCGTACACCTGGTCCTTGGGCACCTCTCCTATGGTCAGGATACGGTTCCCTGGAGGAACAGAGTGAGGCGGTTGAACTGAGGCAGGAACACGCCATGGTGGTAAACACAAAGCTAAAAACACCCAACACATTGGACTTCATCTAGCGCTGCAAAAGACACTGAGGAACACAAGGACATCGATACTACCTAAAGAGTTGTTTACATTGCTCCTAGGACCCAACAGAAAACTCAATTTCAAAGCAATTCTGTACATGCGTGTGTAAGAAATGTAGGCTATCCACTAAGTGGAAACGATTAACAGAGCCATGCACTACCAAGACTTGAGAGAGCACTGAAGGTAATAGTATCATATTTTCAGACAATGCAGACTGCACCCAAACAAGAATACTAAACTAGAAATGACAGCATGGTTCTTTGGTATGTCTTAACCAAATCCAGCCAGGCTGGCCACACTCTGGCTAAAAGGAGACCCTTGAAGATAGCCTCTCTACAAAATGCCACCAAAAGTACATATAGAAGACAGCAAAGTGTGGAATGTGCAACACCCAGACAGCTCATTCTAAATGGAAGAATTGTAAACAATACCATAGGTAGTGATCATCTTGCTAGTTTCTCGGAACAGCAGGATCCCATTTGGCGACGACACATCAAACTGTAACCTCTGGGACCTAAGAAGGAACACGAACGAACGCACGCACGCACGCACGCACACACACACACACACACAGAGAAGTATTTCTAATTTCCACTTGGATCCTTGTTAACGTCAGACCAGAGAACGTTTCAGAAGGCGTGTAGGTGATGTGTGTACCTGTTGTGGACCAGCTCGGCCATGAGTTTGAGGACAGGCGTGGTGCAGGCTGGGGTGTGGTACCACAACTCTATGGCTCGCTGCAGAATGGGCATGTAGGTGGGATATCTGAGCAGCACAGTGAAGGAGCACACTAATTCAAACTAGGGATGGGCATTTTAGGATCACTATTCGAACACTCTTTAAAAATATTTCGGTTAACCGATTATTCAGAGAAATGCGATTAATTGAAAGAAAATGGGAGGAGGGGGGGGCGCTGTCGTGTACTTTTAATGTGGCCTGAAGGGCGTCTGTGATCTGGTCTTTGCTAAATAAACATATTTCCAACTTCCGGACATTTCACACTCTGACACATTTGGACAGATTTTCTTTGACCACTGAGCGGAGAGTCGGTGTATTGAGTCCTATGTTTGCATTGATGGTCCAGTGCCCTGGCACTGGCATCGTGCCTCCAGCTGGTGCAGGTGTGGTGCCTCCTCGCTGCCTGCAAGTGTAAACTACTTGATGTGGAAAGCAGGGAACACGTATGCGATGCATTGAAATGAAGTGCTTTCTCTTCCTACCTTTTGCATATTTAAATGACACAGGGGTACACATTACAAACAGTATGCATCAAAATTGCTAATGAAAACATTAGAATTCATTTTAGGCAAAAAAATTATAATTGCAGCTATAATCAATACCCGCAACATTTCTCATAATTTAATATTTGAATAATAGAGGCCATTGCTATTTCAAACCCTGATACATTGAATGGACAAAACCCTGCTCATCTGTCCAATGAGCTGCAATGATTACTGGCAGAACGAGGGCAGTCCATTGGGGGGGGGGTGACAGTGTGGGTCACTACATGCAGCTGGCCTGCTGCAACGCTGACAGGGGAAGTAAACGGACAGGGGGTCAAACCAGCCCAGACAGGTTCAAAGGGCAAGGATACATCCAGTCAAAGAGCATCATGAAGCTGGTCTTGGCGTTGAAGGCAAAAGCAATCCCTCGGAGGTCTCGAACCAGACCCACCAGAGTCCTCTGCCAGAGACCAAACACACTGGTTAGAAGGAGAGCACATGCAGGTCTGTGTGTGTGTGTGTGTGTGTGTGTGTGTGTGTGCACGTTGCATAACCAGAATTAAATTGACGGGTTTTGGCGATGGCTGTCAGGGGAGTGTGAGGTGTGAGCGTCTTACCTTGGCCTCCTGTTCGTTGAAGGTGTTGGTGCTGAACATCTGAGCCACAGCTTCAAACGCCGCCGTGAGAGGAAGCATGAACTGTTCAAACTGGTCTTCATCCTCACCTACAGACACAGAAGGAGAGAACGCAAGGCAGCCCCCGTTATTAGTCAGAGTCCGGATCCCTTTAGATGAACTGACTGTGTGTGTGTGTGTGTGTGTGTGTGTGTGTGTGTGTGTGTGTGTGTGCGCGTGTACCCAGGTCCACCATGAGCAGCCGTCCCAGGGCTGTGTAGAAGGTGGTCCGACAGCGCATGTCACTCAGGTTGGACTGGTTGTTCACGCCCAGGAAGGAGAAGTGCTCGCTCTGAGGTCACACGTGAAACAGACGTTACGGGAAGGGACTTGCATCATCACTCAAGGTAGTTCATTGTGTGTAGTGTGTGTGTGTGTGTGCGTGTGTGTAAAGGGGAACGGGGCTTACTGTGTGATTGTTCAGCATGAACTGCACGGCAGTGAGCTTCACCAACTTCCTCACACTGCTGTATGTGAACACACACACGGTCAAGGAGAACACACACAGAAAAGGTGTCGTAATCCATCTCACACACACACACACACACACACACACACACACACACACACACACACACACACACACACACACACACACACACACACACACACACACACACACACACACTCACACACACCCAC
>JAVQJS010029091.1:0-12269 GCA_036024795.1 Galaxias rostratus | reverse complement strand
ATGGACGGAAGGTGTCTTAGGGGGTTGATTGATTGCTGGCTGTTGTGCCTGATATATATTGTAGTGTAGTTCAGACAAATGCAGCACCTGCTACAAATATTAGGCCTGTAAGGGATTGTGTAAATGGAATAACTGGATTGGATGCAGGCAGAATTAGGAATGCTCAGTCCAGGACGGCTTCCAGATACTGAGAGCCTGTCAGCTTCTAAACAGAATAGGTGTCCAGAGTTTTGACGCATGCCAAAAATCCAGTTTGATCACTTAAAATCAGCTTAATTTAATACTGTATATATATATTGTGGTATATTCTTCTGCTTTATATAAAAGGTCATTTTGTGACAACCAAAAGAAAACATACAATGAAGTCAATAATACAAGACAATCAAATAATGGAAAAAGGACAAAATTAATCATTCTTCTTCATTTTACACGGAGTTATGAGCAAAAGCATAACGCCCCACACATAGTGATCTGTGACCTAGGTACAGTGTTAGAGCTACATCTTTTCCAAAGCTTCACATACTTTAAAAATATATACTGTGTGTATGTGTGTGTGTACACACTCACACACACACACACACACACACACAGTATATCCATACGCTTGGACTTGTGTACAGGATTGCATTCTAACACAGTGATTAGGATGGAGGGTGGAAAAGGGGAGCTAAAAAAAGAGGGAGTCCCTCTCTCTCTTAAGTAGGACAGTGGTTGATGGTTGTTGGTCCTAACTGACCCTTTAGGGATTTCATATTCATTCAAGCCATCTCTAAGAGATGGAGCACCACTATCATGGCTTTGAAGGCTGGGGGAACACTGTACATGTAGGTATACTCCCTAAAGCAGGCCTACTCCACACTTTTGGACGATGGCATCAACTGGCTAGAAAGTGCACCCATCTGTTTTCCCATATCTAAAGGCAAGAATGAACCAGCAGGGTTGGGCGGCCCTGCCCTATTAGTGATCCTGAAGAGTGAACAGAACAGTCTAGCATCCCACTAGCACGTTCGCCGCAGGGTCATAGCTTACATGCTGGACAAGGAAGGGAGTTGGGGGTTTCAAGCATTATCAAATCCCTGGAGAGTCTGCTCTGGCTGACTTAAGGCCTGATTGGTTGAGTCCAGAGCTGGTGAGTCAGATGAAGGGTGTGACTGGTCGGCAGGTGGTGGCTCGTGTGGCACTCAAGTTACTTGAGAGAGAGCTAGCCTGGCAGGATACCCAATTTACCGTAAGCACAAACCATATTTACCGTAAATCTGGCACAGGATAACCCGAGGGAGAGGAGGAGGGGGGGGGTAGATCTATTGGAGGCCATGTGCAGGTTTTATGTCAAACACCTCCCTGGCCAGCAGCTCTTACCGAGCCAGCCCCACCACAATAGGACAGGGCATGATGTGGAAGGAGAAAAAGACAAACTACCAAAGAGCACATCTTGACAGGCTCTCCACGGTTCCTTCCCCTGTCTCCCGTCACATCACAGTGTCTTTCCATTCGTGAACCGTTTCCTTCCGCTCTCTTGTCTGCTTGAACGGGCTCTACACCGTCACCTTTCAACGATATAGCGGACCCTTGATGAGCCAATCAGATTACAGGACACTGAGGACGAGGGGGGTCAGGTTTGGATGCGCCGAGAGCGAGTCCACCTTCCTATCTGACACGTCAACTGTACTGAATGGGCATAACAACATGACTTTGATTTCACACAAGGCTCACAATTTTCACTTAAGGCAATAGGGACTCATTTGACTGGGTCTCGCGGCACCGTCAACTAAGTCTACATTTCAAGTCATTGCTTTTGTTCAACATAAATATGATAAAAAGTTCAGGGAGTGCTTTTCGTTGGTTTGTCATTTCTGGAAAAGGGAACAGTGGTCAATAGATTTCACTCAGGGCTGAATTTCTAAACAGGAGAATTGCATGTGCAACTCCAACCCTTCTACTGTACAACAGTCTGAACCATAGCGACGCTATGGGTGTGCGAGCCGAGAGCAAAAGTTAAACAGGAATACTGAAGCACATTCACACACGCTCTCACTGACTATGAGAAACTAGATAACGCCTTGTCCGGTCCCCAAATGACGAGATGCCACGTCATCCAGGAACAGGCTTGAAAGTGTCCGCCTCCCCTCTCCCGTTACTCCTAGTCCGTGGACACCAAAACATTCAAACCCACTCCGGGGAATGCCGACCACTCCTGTGTTGAGTTTTGATTGACACATTTCTGGATGTTCGAGCTTCTGTAGGCGAACGAAGGAGCCAAGATGTCGGGGTTCCGTAACCTTTCCAAAAGGCACAGCGCCAACAGCCGTGACTCTGCTGCCCCCAAACCACTGTAATCCACCGGAGAAGTGGGGGCGCTCGTACACAGGCGTTGCAATGGAGGAGGGGAGGAGGTCAAAAGGAGCTGGAGAAGAGGGAGGAGGGAGGATGGAGAGCAGTCAGTTTGATACAGCCCAAAAGGAGAGCTGTCCGTCGGGGAGTGCAAAACGGGTTCTGTGTTGAATCGACAGAAATATAACAGCAATAAAACGTCATCAAGTAATCAAGCTCAGCGGGAGAGGCCGGCGCGCCTCCCTGACAAACTTTCTTCTGCCTTTTGAACAAAACAACCTGCAACTGTGACGCTTTTCTCGTCGCTCCTGTTGCCATCTTCCTCTGCTCTTCCTTCCGGTGGCCCTGTGCGAAAGCTCTGCTCTGTGGCTGGGGAGTGGGCAGAAACAGAAAGAGTAGAAGCAGCCTGCTCTGCTCGGGGGGCAAGGATCAGCTTATCCAGACTGGACGGCACAGATCAATGACACAGACGCACCCTTTTGGATCCCGGTGATCCAGTTGATCCCTGTCCATCCCTGATGATTGATGACTGAAGCCAGAGGGTGGCGCACCCCTCCAGGGGCACCACAGCTTATCTCGACAGGAGAGGAGGGGTGGAGGAGGGGGAGGTCCAATCGAAATACCCAGAAGCGCTCCAGTTGAACGGTTGTCTGTCCGTCTGTCCCGTCTGTGGGGCTGCACGGGCAGACGTGGGGTGAGGGGCCGGTGTGAACGGAGAAGGGTGAGGGGTCACAAGGCCACGGCGGTGCAGGGGTGTTTGAGCTTGCAGGGAAGCACGCCTCTGTTAAGCTGGTAGAACTCCACCAAGTGGATCAGGTCTGTGAACTTGGTGGCGCCGTCGTCAAGGCTGAAGAACATCTGACCGTCCTCCTCACACTGAACGACACACAAACAGGAGATGAAACGCTAAGATGTTTCTATTAACAGAGACGAGATCCAGCAAAACTAAAAAAGGTTGCATTCATTTCAATTACCACAAGAGATTTGAAGCTCCCTTCCTGTTTACCTAGAGCTCAACAAAGCTGCCTTTTGAAGTTTTGAAAGCAATTTATTCTGTATTGGTTTGACTTGGTCAAATTAAACTCAAGCTATAGAAGGGGGTGAGTGGAATTACTGACCGGTAGGATCTGGAAGTGTTTGATCTTCTGGTGGTGGCACAGGGTGAGGACAAACGCCTTGGGGTTACTTTGACTGTCACGCAACAGGAACAGCCTGGCACAAACAGAGCAACACGCAGACGTGATTCTAAAGCATGGAAGGATGCCTTTAAAAAAAAAAGGACAATTACAAAAATCAGCATGCGAAGGCAGACTTACCCGTCTACTTGGCCTTGCTGCATGATCATTTTATGGGACTCCTCCCTCATAATGCGACCATGGAACCATAGCTGTGTTCTATGGATTACTGAGGAAGAGCAAAACAACTGATTGTAAAACAAGAGAGATATACAGTGATACATGCAATACACGTCTACATGAGCAGTCACCAGGATTGGCAGTGGACACTTTTGTGGATATTTGTCTTATTTGCTCGGCACATGCAAATTTGGGACCTCTACAGGTCCGCGGGAGAGCATGGGGGGTCCAGGGTACCTGTGCTGACGGAGGAGGGGTGCAGGGGGCTGGGGCTGCCAAGGACATTCATGCGCTGACTTCGTTTCTGAAAAGAGAGCAAGGGGGACAAAAAGTTAAAGTTAAAGATAAAGTAAAACATTAGGTGGTCCATCGACATCAAAAACCGACCATAGCCTCGCCCCCTTTCTCACCTACCCACAGCCATAACCCCCCTCCTTCCCCCTCCTCTCTCTCTCGCTCCCGATTTCCTCCCCTCCTCACCCTCCAGGTCTGCCCTTCCTCCACAGCAGCACTCTGGGCCTCCACAGGGTTGTCGATGACGCGGCCCGTCCTGCCTGAGAAGTCCATGGCCACGAGAGAGTTCTCCGACACACTCCGCTACGGGATGGAAAGGGGAGGGGGGGGGGGGGTCAAAGTGTCAGGCAAACCAGACACGCTCACTGGGCCATGCATAATCTGCCCGGCTACAGACCGCATTAGTTCTGCAAAAGGAAAAGTCTGCGACTGGCAAAGTTGAGCTGCACAGCGATGAACATTTTTGGTTAGGTTTTTGTGAACGGCCTCACTTAGATGCCCATCAGAGCGGACACGACAGAGTTAGGCCCTGGCAACGTCACTTCAAAAGGCAATACAAATGTAAGATAGATTGGAGAGGATTCATCTATCCATACATCATTTTCAGTCAAAATCTCTCTCAAGCAGTTTAGCCCCCCCGTGTGGACACACACATACACACACGCACGCCCAAACACCAACGCACACCCTTGGAACGGCATGCTCCACTAAACTCAGACAAACGCACAGGTACTGTGTCGGGTGCTGGTATTACGCACTCAATTGTGACGCTGTGCTTATGCATTTTGTACACGCTAGAAATTATAGATAACCCCAGGGATAATATGTTAGGTGCAGGATGTTCTTTTGGCCATAGAGCTCCGATTGTTTTATGGGGCAATGGATGGTTTGCACCCTGACCTGAATCTATGGAGTAGTCTTGTAGCACTTTGTCGGAGCTTCGTTCTAACCAGAGAAATAAGAACAATTGTTGGCTTTGAGAGGTGAAGAAAACACCTAACAAGTTGCCTTTTTAAAAGGCATGTTTATCATACTCATTAGATTGATATGGTTTCCTCCTTCTTCTCCCCAGCCACACACACACATGTGTGACGGGAGTCATCTCCAAAAACGGCAGCAACAGCTTGGCCATGTACCCATGGCAGGGCCGAGCAAGATGAAGGCCCCCGCCCCCCGGGTGCCCCAATCACCAGTAATGAAACCATCCGTGTTTGTCCCTTTATAGAGCTAGGCGTTAGACTAGGGCTGGACAGATAACAGAGAAGGGCTTCTTACCACCGGCGTGGAGAAGTGGGACAGCGGAGACTTCCTCTGCTGAGGGACCTTGTAGTTTTGATACAGTGATATCCCATACTGGAGAGAGGAGAGACAAACATGTTACATTCCGTACCCCGCCCTCCTCGCCATGTGAGGTTAGCAACGCCCGCAGCGGGTCAACGCGGGCAGGGGAGGGTGTACCTTCAGCAGCCTGAACGCCGTCATCCAGCAGGTACGGCTCTGCTCGTCCTCGGCACACAGCATCTTCAGCTCCCTGCAGTCGCCCCTCGTCTTGGTGGGCTGTCAATCGTCAAAACGAGCCAATTGGATGCGCGCGGCCCAGTCGGGGAGGGGCAGATTGAAATTTGATACACAAAATTAAGAAAATGCATTCAGACAACCTGCACCCATGGCAGTCTAGCGGTTCTCAGCCGTCTGTCATTATGGGTTGTCACATTGTGGCTTTTTGTCTGCTCTAATGGACATGCCACGGCACACACACACACACGCACACACACACACACCAAGCACAAGCAGTAGCACTGCCCTCTGCTCCCCCCCCATGGTAAACCCAGCCTTTGCCACAGACTACCGCTACGCCTCATATCCCCATGGCAAATCTG
Organism: Galaxias rostratus; assembly: GCA_036024795.1. Lineage (NCBI taxonomy): Eukaryota > Metazoa > Chordata > Actinopteri > Galaxiiformes > Galaxiidae > Galaxias > Galaxias rostratus. Next base: position 6,409 of record JAVQJS010029091.1, on the reverse strand, counting down.
CCACACCCTCCTGGCCAGACGCCCTGCTGACATGGAGGAGGTCACGTGATGGGAACCAGTGAGTGTGTCTACGTGGGCTCTTAGCGTGCATGTGTATGTTGCTTGGGGACTTGGCTTAGCAAGCCCGATTCCCTGTCCCCATCCAGGATTATCCCACTGGGCTTATCCCAGATCATTAGGTGACCCTGTGGGGATAACCCCTGGAGAGGGTGTGGGCAGGGCACCTGCTAAGACCCTTACAAAAGGGCTTCTCCCGTCTGAACACACACCCACCCACACAGCTATCAATCAGTGGTCTTATTTCCTTGCGCAGCAATGGGAAGCTGATTGCAAATACGAATTGCATTGTCTCCTACCTTGATGCAGAACTGGTAGTCTGTGGGGGCGTTGTGGAGCTTTTTGCCGGTGATGACCGTGAACACGTTGCTGTCTTCCAGATCGGCCAGCAGCTGCAAATGCCTGGGCTCCTACGAAGAGTGGAAAAGAGAATTCTACCTTAAACCTTTTGCGACCATTTAGAATGGGAAAGGTTCTTGGAAATGAAAATGTATAGGGTTTTTTACAAAATCTCTTGAACATCATCTATTTACATTCTTAGATACTAGAGAGAAAAGGCAGCGGCTGAAATGTAATTAAAAAAAAAAGCAAAAGGTAGCTTGGTAACCAGAGTAGACATGGGCAGAATATTGATCACCTTTGGCAGCAAATATTTCGCTGACTGTCCGCTAGGAGAATGAGTAAGTAGCTCGAGGGTGTTTGTAAAGCAGGGGGACAACATGTCATCATCAACACCCCAACAAAAAGCCTCCCCCCTCCAAATAAGGGCATTCGGGAGCAGACTACTGGTAACATGCCAAGGCAAAAAGTCAGAATAGTATGGTTTTAAGTGTAATCTGAAGTTGTTAGGCAAGGGCCGTGCAGAAAAAAGGTATGCAAATTCAAACGAGCTACATGGACGAAAGTCATAGACAGCGATTCAAAGGCGGGAGAACAGCTACAAAAAACCGCCTGTGTTTCAGGCCACCAATCGGCACCTTGGAGGTTCCTTTCATGGAGTAGTAGAGTCCGGAGCGTCGTAGGAACATGTAGAGCTTCTTCCACGACTTGCGGCCAGGTTCCTTCATGTAGAGATAGCCCTGGATCTCTGGGCAACTGCTGGAGTTCAGAAAGTTCTGGAACAGAAAATATAAACGGATAAGGATCGTCAATAGGGTAGCGAGGAAGGTTGTTGGTGTGTGTGTGTGCGCGCACACACACACGTGTGCTTAAGCGTGCATGGATGTATACCTGTAAAAGCTGGGACTGAGGGATGGACCCATTGGACTCTTGGCACCATGCCACCATCTGTTCAGGAAAGAAGTTCTGCGGAGCAACAAGAGGAGAAGGACAATGGAGACTACACCAACTACATGTAGTCATTGGGTGAGAGTCCTGCAGGATAATGATGCATCATTTTCTCCCCCTTTCTGTATGTGGGTAAGTGTTTCTGTGCATGTATGTGTGTATGTGTATGTATGTGTGTGTGTGTGTGTGTGTGTGTGTGTGTGTGTGTGTGTGTGTGTCTGTAAGATGAGCAGAAGGACTCAGAATGCAATCTGAGAATGAGCAAGGGGAGGAAAACGAGAGAGGGGAGGGGATGAGGGGGGGGCCCTTGAGATGAGATGCAGTATGATCTCACCCGCTGATGTAATCCCCTTTAGCCAGCCCCGCTAGCCAAGCAGAGTGGCCACGCTACTCTTAGCGTGATTGACAGACTATGGCGAGCACTCTGGCAATTTGACCGCGCTTATTATCACAGCACTGAGGTCACTCGCTGGCTCCGACAGACCCTAAATCACCTCTGCAATTACAGGGCCAGAGCCAGGATGTTGCTCCCAGCCACCCCCAGCCTCTGCTGTGACCATGCAACACGGTGCCTGTAACTGGGCTACGCAGCATCTCAGCCCGGGATGCTAAGCTAACAAAGGTTACTCCTAACAAAGCGAAATGCCAAGTTAAATAGTGTGCCTGTAACACACATCCATGCAGGGAGCTGAGGTTCCTTGCTAGCAGATGCAGCCTTTTCTGACCCCAGACCTATGTGCATCCACTACAAAGCCATGTTGGTATCCTTTGAGAAATAGCTGAGAACATGAAACATTGTGTGTGTGTGTGTGTGTGTGTGTGTGTGTGTGTGTGTGTGTGTGTGTGTGTGTGTGTGTGTGCGTCTGTCTGATGGGGCCTGTCCGGGGCAGGACATTTTTCGTCTGACGGAGCGGTGCAGGAGACTTACCAGGGGGTTCCTGAAGAATTCATATTTGGCATAGTTCTTCCTGAAGAGAAATTTGCTCTCGCTGCTCATGGAGGCCTGCACCTGAACCACCAGCTCGTGGTCCTCCAGACACCTCTCTGCACAGGGGGGGAGGGGAGAGAGAGAGAAGCACGTATGACAGAGAGAGGGAGGGTGAGAGAAAGAGGGGAGGAGAGAGAGAGAGAGAGGGAGATAAGGAGAGGGGGAGGGAGGACACAAGGACTGAGTGAGCATTGCAGGAGGATGATGTCATGTATTTCAGCCTGATTGCTAGGAGCAGCCGAGTCATGAGCACAGATCAAACTCCAGAAGGACACAGAACTGAGCGGACATAAAGAGCTTATGGGACCGCAGTGGTCACACAATGCCCCAGATATGCCAAATTAGCCCCATTGTTCCTATGGAGAGTGTCTCACACACACACACACACACACACACACACACACACACACACACACAGACACAGACACACACACACACATACTCAGACACAGACACAGACACACACAATAGGAACTGTGTGTGTTCTCTTTTATCCTTTGTCTTTCATGTCAAACTCACATGGTCAGAATTCAGCTGATTAGAAAAGGATAGGATGGCAGAATCGTCCAGCCTTTTACTAAACCCCACAAAACACTTTCAAAAACACACAAACACACACGTACACACACATACACGCTCACAAAATGCTAAACGATAGCGAGTAGGATGGAACAGTATTTCTCCTTTCAGATTATCTAGCAGTCACGGTTCTATTGAGGACAAACACAGACACACACAAACACACAAACACACACACACACACACACACACACACACAAATGCAGTTTATAAAAAAAACATACTGCTTGCAGTTAGGGGTTGGAAGTGGCTGAGTTGTGCGTGTTTGCGTCTGTGTGTATGTGTGTGCGAATGTGTGAGATTGTGTGTATGTGTGTCTTTCAGTCCTGGCTGCAAGCAGGGGAATTTCCTGTGGAAGGTTTAGCAGAAAGCGGATTGGTGGAGAAGCCTAGGGGCTCGTCCGATGCAGCTCAGTGACTGGCAGTCTGCTTGTCTGGCATGACGCTAACGCCCTGCCTCTCTGCCCTTCCCCCGCTCCCTTCCTCCCGTCTCCCTCTATCCCTCCTGCCATCCCCCTCCCTCCCTCTCTCAGCTCACCTCACATTCCATCTCTCCAGAACACTTTTTTTCTCTCCTTCTTCCAGAAACGAAGATCAAACAGACGACACACAGCAATCCTTTAACTCTAAAAATATCGCCGCAGGTCCCCGAGCGTGTCTGAGGACAATGGCCGACTAAGACAACAAGCTTTAGGGCGTCCTGCTGCGATAGCGCTTTGAATGGGGGCACGTTGAACTGGTGAGGCTCTCAAACAGAAAGGAGAACGAACAACGCACCCATACCCCCCCCCCCCCACCCCCTGCCTAAAAAGGAACACATTGTAATCCAAACATGTGAGCGCTGAGCTGGGGGGAGTGCATGTGGATACGCGGGTGCTCACACCCCACTCACAGAGCCCCCCCACATGTACATGCTCGCCAAACATGCATGAAGAACCCTGCAACCACCACCACCACCACCAAACACCCCTCCCCGCCCGCCCAGCGGACACGTACCCAGGCCCAGGAGGGGGTGGTGCTCCACCAGGCTCCAGCAGTTGTCATCCAGGCAGTGGCTCTTGTAAACCAGGAGCTGGCACACGTCCCTGGCCGTCATGTCGGCCGGGATCTCCACCACCTTGCCGGCTCCATCCTCGCTCCACACCTTCACGATCTGCGGAGAGAGAGACACAGCGCACCCCGCAACGGGCGTACGCAGATAGGGGTGAGCACGCAGCGGCAGGCCGGGCGAGAGAGAGAGAGAGAGAGAGAGAGAGAGAGAGAGAGAGAGAGAGAGAGAGAGAGAGAGAGAGAGAGAGAGAGAGAATCGCAGTCTAGATCTCTACTTGAGCAGGCAGGACATTCTAAATGGTTATAGAATACCAAAAACAATATCATGTGAAATCAGATAAGAGCTAACGATAATGAATGCGACACACTACAACAATGTTTCGGTCTCCATCAGCACACTCTGCAAAACAAACAAGATAGATCACGTCCAACATTCAGTCATGCATTTTGGAAAGGCACTGAACCAGGGGAAGCATAGTGGTAGGGTATAGAGGGAGGCTACGTTACCTCCAGAACTAAGTCCGTGGTCAAGTCCATGTTACGGAGGCAGACATGAAAATCCTATTCCCTCTGACGCTCTAGTCATGGATCAGAGAGAGAGACCGTATGAGCTGTGGCTGAGAGCGTCCCAGCACGCAGTCTACCAAAGAAGCCCTTTGTCTACAGCTGATGGTGTCCACGCAAGAACACACACACACACACACACACACACACACATATGAGCAGTCACGTGCACGCACAAATATACAACCAAAAAGATTAAATAATGTCAAGGAAAATACTATTTTCAGACCTATATAACTATCCATTAACAAGGAGCGCCTCTTACTGTTACGCCATTTTGAGCCTTTTTGGTTGAGTTTCCTGCATGACATTTTGTTTTCTTTGACAGGCCAGAACATTTGTGTTTCTACCCTCAACTGATCGCCTGCCTACCCACTTCAACTCGAACACGGGTATACACACTGTGCAAACACATAACCAGGATACACAAACGCAGTTTGCTCTGTCGAATAACCTGTCCCTGACACATAAACACACAACCCTATGTTCCTAAGTGTGCATGCAACAGGCTAAAGCTGTGCCCGCAAAACTTCATAAAGGAGGGCGAAGAGGAACGGGTCTTTAACCTTCTTCATTCCCCCAAAAGAAGACCCCCCCCCCCCCCTCCCTCCAGAAACTGTGTCCGTGTCCGAATAATCGTCTACGCGCGAGTGTTCTCCGGTATCCGCAGCAGGAAAATCGTCTTCAAATTCTTTTGTACAACTCTCCCCGCCAACATATGAGAGCGCCCAGCCAAAAGTGGAGAGCCGAGGAGACGCAGAGCAGCGGGCCGGAGAGAACGGCGAGGCGCACGGGGCACGACGCGGCGACACAGCCCAACAACACTAAACCAGGCTCCCCGCCGAAGCCACAGAGCTCCGTGCAACAAGAACCGACGCCACAGCTCTCGCTGCCTGCCCTTCTCCTCTCTCCTCTGCAAAGACTAACCTCCCTGCCTGCCCCCAATCCATCCCCCCCTCCCTGGCATTTTCACACTGAGACGCTCTCCAGTGGTACAGAGAGAAAAGGTGGGAGGAGGGGAGGGAGAGGAACGGAGAGGGAGGAAGTCAGAGAGAGAGGGAGGGACCGAGCGGCAGCAGAGAAAGGACGAGAAAGAACGACAGGCAGAAAGAGAGAGAGAGAGAGAGACAGAAAGGAAGTGAGAGAGAGAGAGAGAGAGAGAGAGAGAGAGAGAGAGGGGCCTGCCCCTTCCTCTCGTGCTGGGCAGGATAAAGGCTGAGCTGTGAGTGGTATGAGTACTCCTCTCTCTCTCCCTCCCTCCCTCCCTCACTCCCCTCTCCTCTCCGCCGAGGCTCAACCGAAGGATTAGCCGGTGTGGGGGTGTGAGCAAGGAGCCGCTACCTGTCACGTACTCTTCTCCTTGACCTGGGGCGGCGTTCATGCTCCGAACCCCTTCCCACCCTGAAAAGCTTTCCACGGCGTTAGATAAGACCCATGTCAGGAATGGCGCAGTTCCAAAAGTAGCAGTAATGCCTCTCATTTTCTCTCTCAGTCTTATACATTATGTACACGCCCACATAGGGGGAGAGACAGACCGAAATTAAGGGAAAGACAGAGGAAAAAGTGAGTGAGTGAGAGATAGAGAGAGAGAGAGAGAGAGGTACTAAGTAAATAACTGATTTTTCAAGCTGCCTCACGGTTTCAATTTCTGCCTCACACAAAAGTCAGCTCCCCCTCGCCATCCAACCCCCCCCCCCCCCCCCCGCCCCCCACTCAAAGCCAGGCCCCCTCCCCTTTCTCCTCTGTTCCTCAGATGGATGTGAAATACTGGGAGAGAGTGTCAGGGAAACAGCAACATGTGTAAGGCATCACTAATACTTTCAGTCCGTATGAGATGTGGAGTGGGGCGGGGGGGTGAAGTTGGCCGCGTACCAATCACAACACT
>JAVQJS010029087.1:0-16342 GCA_036024795.1 Galaxias rostratus | reverse complement strand
TGGGACATTGTATGGATTGGATTGGACTGTAAATCCTTCAATGGATTGTCACATCTGCAATGGACTGGCGATCTGTCCAGGGTGTACCCTGCCTCTCGCCCGAAGTCAGCTGGGATAGGCTCCAGCTCCCCGTGACCCTGCATAGGATAAGCGGTTCTGATAATGGATGGATGGATGGTGAATGTGTGTGTGAGTGGTTGTATGTCTATGTGTTAGCCCTGCGATGGATTGGCGATCTGTCCAGGGTTTACCCCGCCTCTCGCCCGAAGTCAGCTGGGTACAGCCCCCCCCCCCGTGACCGTGCATAGGATAAGAGGTTCTGATAATGGATGGATGGATCTCGTTGTCTGTTTATCATTTTTAATTATAGGTAGCTGTGATAAGCACATACAGTGCCTTTACAGTATGTCTTTTGTACAATGATTAGTGCAAGCCAGACACTAAATTTGGCCATAGCCCTAACCCCAACTAGTTATGAGAGCCAGTGCGGACTTACACTGTACATAACTTTTCTAAACCACTTCCATTAGCAGCACCAGCAACTGTAGTGAAGCCTGGTTTAAGCCTAGTTTATACTTCTGTGAAGTTTTATATAAACGTTTCTGCGTAGATTCGCAGAGAAAGGGTTTGTGGGAAAGTGTAGCTCTCCGAAGCCCGCCGACATGTTGACTGCGAGTCCTCACCAATTCTTCCGAACATTGCAGAAAACGTCTTCCCAGTGCATCAACAACGCTATATGGTTGAGCAGAGTGGGACTAATGTCATGTTTGGCAATATTTTGGCTGTATCCAAAGCAAATTAAAGATGACAATAAAATGGAGCACATAGCCTATTTTATTAGTGGTGTTCTATGCATATAGGCCATACAACCTAGGCATATGTTACAAATATGTATAATTACCTAATGTAATTCATGATTATATCCTAGATATATGGTTCTAAAGTGATATACTGTTTTCCTTATGTTGCTCGTATCCAATCGGTGCATAGACATGATTAAATAACTAATATTCAGGAGCTGGTAGCCTTGATAAGTCTGACTCTGGATCAAGGCAATCTTATCCTGAATTTCTTTGTAATACCAGGACACAATCTGGCCGTGGATCACAAAATATGGAAAAATTGGACACGATCAGATAGGAATACAATGTTTAGAACTCCTGAGCCCTAGTGATATTCTTTATATCATTTATAATAGGTGCTCATTTTTGCGTGACAACATTGAAGTAGTTAACAAAGCAAACAGAGAACAAGGGTTAAAAACAAATAACAGCGTCATGGTCAAACGTATGAGTCAACTGGCACTAAACAAAAAAAAAAAAAACAGCATGCAAGCCAAATTGAAATAAATATCTTTTATTATCATCATGATCGTTCAGAATTTAACACAGAGTGTGAGCTGTTTCAATACTCAATTTCCAATTTCAATACATGACACAATTCATTCAACTGCACAGGCGCGTCCATCTGGACCCAACCATGCATAAAATCTCCCAATAGAAAAAGAAAATAAAAATATATATTAAAAAATTATGCGTACCACTGATATACAGATCTGATATAAACAGGCGTATTGGTCACAAACCAATTAGAATTATAAACATGGCTTCTTTTACAATACACAGAGACCAAACGTAGAGATACAAGTGGATTTCTGTTTGTTTTTTAAAAGGGCACATTTCAATTTTATACATTTATACATGATTTTTTTATGTTTTCATTTTTTTCTACAGTCAGAATGCTCAAGGCATTTGGGGCGCAGTTTCCAAAGAGCACAAATTGCAATAATGCATGTGGGACACGGACACACGCACACGCACACACACACACACACACGCGCACGCTCGCTCGCACGCAGGAGTGGGTACAAAGACAAGAAACCTAAACCATCAGTGTTGCAGCTGTTAAAATCGAGAGAAATTCTGAGTAGCTCAATACAATGAAGGATGGCATCTACTGTAAATGGTGCTCATTAAGCAGTACATTCTAGAATAATTCTCATGGAACAGAACCCCTTTTACAAACAAACAGGCATACACCCACACTCTTAACATCCGTATAAAACTTTAAACAATCTAAAACAAAAAATGTGCAAAAGATTCATGGCAAAATATTTTTAACTATGCTTAACCGAATGTACAACCGTCAGATAGGTCATCTCGAAGAAGTCAATAAATTCTACAGTATGCATGTACCATGTACCTTTTTGGATATAGTGCATTATGGTAGTGTGCATCTAGGTCCGAGAGCTATTGGGATATTCGGCTGTGTCCTATAATCTCTAACAGCCTGTACCTACTACACGGATACGTTGGTGGACACACGTCACTGAGGTGCTTGTTATTTCTGGTAAGTAATACGGTTGGTTTCATTCATATTTCACTACCTCTACGGATCGGCCAAAGAGGATCAATCCACAGCCAGCGAGGTTTAACAAGTGCTTTTTCATTGAGTCGGGTTCGAGTAAAGCATTTCATCACTGATACCACAATCCGCTCTGAAGATAGTACCTAGAGGTTCTTTACACGGGTAAAGTAAGACAAGGCTGGCCGTTAACGTGGGCACATTTGGATATGATGATACCCATGGATAAGGTTTGGATCGATGGAGGGAATGCTGGCCTCCGTTCTAGTTTATCGTGGGACAGACATGTTCTGAAACGATTTACACTTGTAAAGTGACAGAAATAAGCATTGAGAACATAAAGAGCGTGCGTACCTGAAGTATCCTGGATCATCTAAAAATCAAAATAAAAAGCACCAATGGATCAGCTTTTCAGGCAGTACACACATACATAGCTCAACAGTTTGGCCATTGTGGTGGGCAGAACACTGGCAAACTAAAATTCAAAACCCACAAAAAAAAGTCTCCTTTACAGTGGAGGCCAAGCACCAAGACTGGAGTTCTGCAGTCTTGGGAATTCAGGCTACATTCCAAAAGCATTCTGGCAACTTTCAACATCGTCATGAGCTAGGTCCAGACAGCAGGCACAGAATAGATCATAATCAGGGTTCACCCAAGAGCTTTTTGAATCCAATCTGAACTGAACCCCTTGTGGTACTAACCGAATGCCTTCTTGGCTCGCAGGAGGAATACAACGTGTGACCAACTCCACTGTGGCCAGCACCTTGCTACAACCTGAACCAGGCCAGCAGCTACGCAAAGAGGACAGTGGCACATCAATGGTACCTGAAGCCAGTAAACAGGTTGACATTTTGTGGGGGCGTTCACTCACTTCCCTTGAGAAGACTCAAAGATGAAGACTCGCTTGAAATGAAGTCTCTACAATGACTCGACTAATAACAAATTTTACGGATCCATAACCAATTCACTTATACTCTGGGCATGTGAGAGCAAATTTTAAGAACCCAGAAATGAGAGCTTGCACTGTTGTTGATGTGGGCAACACTTGCTGCCCAAAGTGTGCGTCTTTCTGCTGTGCAGACTATAGGAGTGTGTGAGACTCATCATGGCGGGTGAGACAGAAAGGAAGCTGTTTCTGTACGCCAGCAACACATTAGCCTCCGATTCCATTTTGTAGAAAGTGCAGCTTTGAGTGGCGCCAAATACAGAGCACAAACAGTCAAGGGTATGCAAGTATCTATACAATACAATTCAGTGTAATATGGTATCTGACCTCCATTCCACTAATGTAATCAATGGCATAGAAGCTCGGGTTCTGTTGTGGAGATCACGAGGCCACTTACAGACCAAGTGTCTTTCCTCTTCATAACCCAGTGACATAATGTCATATGGCCGTACTGGCCTATCGACTATGAGCCTGGTCTCTCCTGGCCTTCAGTGGTATCGGTCCGCTAGCAACGTTCCACAGGTGATCCAACTGGGACCAGTCAGTGTCGTACAATACTTGGACTAAATCCCCCCTGAGGGAATAGACATCTGAGCTAGTCCCATTTGGCCGGGCTGTGAGAACCAGGCCACGGACTGGGGCCAATCATAGAGCTCTGGCTGACCTGACCAGGTCCGGTCTCCTGCTTCCCTGCTGCAAGTGAACCGCTGATCTGCCATAGCTTTGGCGAACGGACTGTGTGAAACTACGTGGTGTGAAATCAGAACATTGGACTAGGTAGAAGGGAAACATACTGTTACATAGAGTGCGAAGCGGTAGAGATAGCTTGTTCCTATACGCAGTCACATTTTTGTAAAGTTAGATATTTAGAGAAGGCGCCAGCTACTGCAGAATACTGAATCCAATGGTGGCGTGCCTTTTCAAAGTGTTTAGGACAGTAAGTGGCTTAGGGGCCGGGTCAGAGCCAGTTCTGGCGACTGGTAAACACGGTCCGGTGAAGGCAGGGCCCAGCCTAGGCGCTGGTCTAGGAGGAATGTGACTGGACCTACAGGGGGGTGAAAGCCGTGGGACAGACCCAGTGAGGCAGACGAGCGCTCTGTTCCTGTATTAGATACTGTATGCATGTATCAAGATCACCCGTTGAAACCACTGCGGACACACAAACTAAACCGCGAGCCAAAAAGAAGGCACGCTGCAAGGAACGAAGACGAGACAGGGGGACGGAGAAGGTGGACCACAGACGCCCTGACGGACACTTCAGCAGACAGAGAGACAGACATATTAGCTCTGAAGTTGACTGACTGAAACAAGGAAGTTCCTTACAATGTTCCCATTTTCAATGCACAAGTTACATTTCCTACAGTCACAGACTGGTCTGGCCCAATTTCTCCCGGGGGGTGTGCAGGCATTGGAGTGGGGAGGGGATTGTGAAGACCCGGGAGAGGAGTTGTTTTGGAGGAGTGTGTTCTCTCAGCACCCTTTGTCGGTTCTATCTATAGCAGCAGCAGCAGAACCCAGAGTTCTAGCCGTACATTTCCTCCCCCAGATCCTCCGCAGATCTTTTCCACCAGGAGACACTACGCCCTCGAGAACGTCGCAGGAGTTATTTTACAAACATAAAAAACTATATTTAAAAAGACAATTATTTTAACTTTGAACGAGGAGTACTTACCCCCGTGTGAAACTAAGGTGCAACTTTTTCAAAATAAAACAATCTTTTTTTTATATGGTCTCAAGAAAATAGACCCAGGTTGAGGTCCCGCCCCTTTCCTAACTGCCCCTCCTCCGGCCAATAGCATCTTCCATACAACTATCCATCAAGGCGGTTCCAATGGGATCCCTGCATGTGGCTCTAAGGGGAGGGTCAGACGCGCAGTAACCCTATGCGTAAGGCTGGCAGTTCAGGGGGGGTGGGGACTAATGCACAAAGAAGTGCCTCAGTAGCTCCTCCGCTGACGGCCGCTGCTTGCTCTCCACGAAAATGCGCTTGAGGAAGTCGCGGGAGTGGTCGGAGGCGTGCGGCGGCAGCACCGGGTTGGTGGGCTGGGTGGCGATCTTAAAGATGGCCGCCATGGCCTCGAACTCCGCCCATGGCGGGCGCTGCGTCAGCATCTCCACCACGGTGCAGCCGATGCTCCTGCACAACAGGAAGACAGGGAGTTGGTGTCAAAAGTAACTCAACACAGACACACACACGGACACACCTTTACAACTACTTACAAAGGACTGCTTAGAGGTGGTCAAGTAAACATTATCTTATTGCTTTCCTGAATCACTGACTTCTACCCACTGCTTTCAGAAACCCAAAACACATAGCAGAATGAAATGCAACAGAGTGATTATACTGCAAATCTGCTAAATGCCACCACATCTAAATTTACCAAATATCAGCCTTCCTGCCATATCCCTCTCCGCTGATTACTTCCGGACTCATCCAGTAGGGGGTGCCGGTCACAGACTTGATGCCCGTCCCTGACAGGCAGATTGTCTGCAGCCGCCTGCTCGCCCCAAAGTCCCCGAGCTTCACATTGCCCACAGAATCCCTTAGTATGTTGGCCCCTGAGAGAGAAAGGGCAAGGTCGCAGACGGAAACACATTCCAATCAAACGTTTCAAATGTCAGAGAAGTGTGGATATTTGTGAAAGGCGAGTTCTTTTCGAATTCATATTTGCTAGAATCAGTCATTCATCTTTGTAGCACAGAGCAGCAAAGCCATTTTTCATGGCACAAAGAGGTTCCAATCAGATTTGCCGAGGCTCTGTCCACTGTGCTCGTAATCGATGTGACCGTTAATATTCCCAGGCAAACGAGTAGGGAATGGTCAGCTACCTTTAATATCACGGTGGACGATCATGTTGCTGTGCAGGTAGGACACCCCGTCCAGGATCTGCCGGGTGTAGCGGCGCGTCACGTTCTCCGTCAGGGCGCCGTACGACTTCAGCTGGTCTTTGATGGAGCCCTTTGGGCACAACGTAAATCACATTACAATGAATATACTGGGCTTACAGGCAGGGACATGTATTATCTTAAAGGAAGTACCTCTAAGAATAAAACAAATGGCAAATATTCTTCCAAACTGACTTGCATGTCATTGAACTGTGTGTTCTGTGGACACTCACCCCAGGCATGTACTCCATGAAGATGGACAGTGTTCTCTCGTTGCAGTCGCGCAGACAGCCATAGTACTGGACGATGCGCTCGTGACACAGGTTCTTCAGGAGCTGGATCTCACACTCCAGGGCGCTCACCTCCTGCCCGTACCAGTGAACATACATTTGTACCAGGTTGACTGACACACGCACACACGCACACATACTGGCAGGCCTCACGGGTCGGCTCACCTTACTGGTTTCCGGGCTTTCCGGGTCAAACTGGACCTGTTTGACGGCCAGTTCCCGTCCAGTGTCGGCATCGTAGCACAGGAAGACACGCCCGAACGCCCCCTGACCCAGCAGCTTGCCAAGGCGCCAGTTGGTGGGGGCACGCGGAGCTGCGGGCGCACGCAGACACAAAAAAATTCATCAGGACAAACTAGAGATTCAGAATTCAGTTTGGTTAAGAAAATGACAACGTGTCGCCCCCTTCCCACGCCCCCACTCACAGCGGCTGGGCGGGCTGATGTCCATGACGGAGAGGGTGGGCGCTGGGGCCGGGTTGGACTCGATGTCGCTGCCGCGGCGCCGGCGCGGGCCGGGCTCCTCCAGGTCCGGCGTGAAGACGCTGCTGCCGCTGCTGGTGCTGGGCGAGGGCTCGGTGGGGCTGAAGCTGACCGGCGAGGGGAAGCCGTGGCCCTGGGTTCGCCGCGCGCGCGGGAACGTCTTCCGGCCTGCGTGGGGAGGGAAAGGCACGTGTCACAGGGAGGGACCCACACGACTGAAGTTAGAGACGGTGTCCGCCGATGGAGAGGAGAGACTCATCCGTAGGCGTTCCCTTACCGTCACTGTAGTCCTGGATGCCGAAAGGTGTTCCGTATCGACGTGGGTACGTCCCTCCTTTTCCCGACTTCTCAAACACTGGGTTCTCGAACTCTGGCAGAGCGCAGGGAAAACTACTATTAATGACGATCACATGAGAAGGTGCTTGTTTTGTTTACATCTGGAACGGTACTGACATCATGACTTTTCTGACTTATGGAATCCCTACCATGGTGAATAGCAGTCCAGATCACAGATGTTGAAGTGATTTATTAATCAATCTCTATAACATGGGTGTCTCTACCTTGAAAGTCTTGGTGGTTGTCGGGGTAGCTCTGTGCTCTGGGCATCCTTGACTTGGGATAGTCACTGAGGTAAAGATCAACATGGGTTGAAAATGTAAACGTTAAAAGATAAACATGGGTTGGGTCAGACAATACAAGCTTGCACTAGAACATAAAAGACTTGAAACGTCAGGTTCCCGTTAACCTCCCAATGTGTCAGATTGTGGGAACCGCAGTAACAGAGGGGCGCTGACCTGTCCAGCGGACTGTCCAGAGAGGGACAGCTCCCAGACGCAGAGTTCTCCGGGCTGCTCATGGACAACGGGTCAAGCATCTGTACAAAGGCAAAGTATTATTCAGCCTCGTTGGTATCAGACTGAACCACAGCAACAAGGATCATAAAATATTACAACGTCAAGACAAGTCCTAAATAGGTGTACGCGACAAGGCTCCACGATTGTGAATCAAATTCCAACCCTAAAAGCGGGACATCAGACACATCGAGTATGTCCATTAGCTGGTAAAAGTCAACCTCTAAAGGGCTGTGTTCTCTGAGGGTCTGTGGACGTGGCCTCACCTGGTCCATGCTCTCTGGGATGAACTCGCCCTCGCTGTAGATGCTGGTGAAGGAGCCGTTTCTGCCCACCTGCTGGTGGGCGTCGGGAATGTAGCCGGGGGGAGGAGAGCTGCGGTCCGTGGAATGTGACCCTGCAGGGCAGAGGCACAGCGGCAGGTTATATGGCGCTGCACCTACGTATCAAAGTACATTCTAATCCCTCCACTGGCGTCTATGGCGACCTGACAGGTATGCAAAGTGTTTACCTATCAAGGACAGCATACCCTTGTCCGTGCCCATGAAGCAGGTGTTGTCCAGCTCCTCAAGCGAAGGCAAAGGATCCATGCTGGACTGAAGAGGAACATCGATGTCATAGTGTGCAACCACAACACAACATCTTTCAAATAACTCGGACAAAGTTTCTTTACTATTTTCCCAACAGGGAAAATACATCAAGGTAGAAAACTGTCTTTGGTTTAATTGGACTTTGTGCCTGACTGAGAGAATGCCTGGAGCAAGGTTATTATTGTTATCTAAAACAAAGAAAAACCAACTAAAAAGGTAAAAGACCATTTCCGCTAAATAAAAACGAAGTTTTACCAAAACGGCATTTCCTTTACAAAACTAACTAGAATAAAAAAGTTATGGAGAAAACATATTTAGTCTTTATCTTCGTAATTTTTTTCCTACATGAGCCTAGAATTTTGACCAGATATGAGACCCACCTTTCATTTTTTTAGCTGTGCCCATTTTACCCATTCGCACAAGCAAGCGTGTTGCCATGCCGATCCTAAACTTCCCACCTCTCGCCTAGGTTAGCATCATGGAAACAAAAGTCGGGGGGGAAAGTGGCGGGCCCATTTGAGAATGACAGACGCTCTACTGACGCTCCCACATGCTGTCTTATCAGAATCATCACATTGTTGGTGATGTTTACTGTCTTTGTTTAGTTTCCTTAATAGAGCATAAGATACATTCTGGGCTTAACGAAAGGAGTATGTAGTGCTAACAAACTGTGCTAAGATGAGTACTTTGAGCACAGGCAAGTCGAGTTACCTTTAAGTCGATTAACTACTCTGTGTTTTATGTTTGACGTCACCTTTGTTTTACTCATTACTTAGCTTTCCCAGGCCCTCGGCTGATTTTTTCCATGCAATGTATTTGTTCATGCACAATATGCAAGTCAATCAAATATGTGAAGCCGATCCTTTTCGTATTTAAGTAGGTCTACTGTTGTGTCCAGTTAAACTTGACTGTTTGATGACACAAACATCCTGACTGACATCTGTCACAGTTGTATGTTGTGGATAACGGTTTATCTGTCCAAAGTGAATGGGTTATCCAAAATGGTATGATGTTTTGAGTTTATTCCACAATACTTTTAAAAAGTCCTTTTTTAGTACCACTGACAAATACGCCTGGATATTACAAAAAAACAAATACTGAAACTGATAAAAACTCTACACTAAAACTAAGCATTTCATTTCATGTTTTTAAAACTAAATTAGCAAATGCAAGTGAAACCATAATAACCTTGGTGTGGAGCACCAGGAGGATTTTCAGGCTCTTCATGTGAACACTGCGATCAAGCAGCTCCACTGCCTTGTCGAGATCATCCTGTGTGGCCAGGGGGATCACCAGCTGTTATTGAAGGGGGGGGGGGGCACACAAGAAAACGGGGTTGGCAGTCGGCAGGGAAAACAAGGGACAGGGAAAGAGACCGGAGGGGCAAGAACATCATGGAGTGTGAGATAAACTATTTTCAAATTGATATGCTATTTTCAAAAACCAAGATCTGAAAAATCCATTAACAGAAACCACCAATTAAGCTTCCCACAGATGGATGTCTTGGAGACACCAATATAATCTCGTTTCACATTTAGAACCGATTTACCTCGTTGTTGGTGTAATGAAGGCTCATGGTTTGACCAAAAGCAACCTTGGCCTTGGCGCTTAGCTCATCCAGCATGACTGGACGTGGAAACTGCAAGATCCTTTGGGAAGAGGACAGGGAGAATAAGGTGAAAACTGCACCCAGATGTTGTTAAACGAATAATTACAAAACACACAACCGTATGCTCACCTCTTCTCCCCTTTGAACTCAAACTTGACTCGTACATCATTCTACAACAAAGTAAATGAGTTCATTATGAGTCAAGCAATGACACAGCCAATATTTTTTCTGAATAAAACATCATGAAAACAACACTTTAAATCAAAATCTATTACTGTAGTATACAACACAAATTGATATGAATAGTTCTACATAGTTTCGCATTTCTTCTAGTTGGGGAACACTGTTTGACACAAAAGCAGGATCTTACCTGGTTCTTGGGCGAGGAAGCCTTCGGCTTGCCCGGGTCAGACTGTGACATGGCTGGACGACTGGATCGGTGCAGTTCAGCCAGGTCCTGCATGATTGAGTTCAGCGCCTCCTGTTCATCTGAGGTAGGAGGAGCGGATTCAAATAGCATGCATTAATATCACAAAAATTGTCTTGACCAACAAACCATGCAGCACTTCAGGCAAGAATATAAGACTTTCACAATGGGGCTCATTAGACGCCAAATGGTTCTCTTGTGTGGAGAGAGCAAAAAATAAAAAATATATATAAAATAAAATAACAAATGCAAGATTGCAAAAGTGAAAGGAAAAGGAAAAGCATTGGCTAGGTATAAATTGGAAAATGCTACCTTTCTGTCTCCATCTTTCTATAAATACTTGGTTGGGACCACTAAAAACAATCCAACATCCTTGAGATTTAAATCAAATCCCGTCACTTCAATCACACACTGAAAAAAACGGAGAAACGCACACACCCATCATTGTAACGCGTTGATTGACCCAGGAGTCCAGGAACGAGGATTCTCCCATCAAATGGGCTCCTTTCTCCTGCAAACATAAAACAATAGGTGGAGCTTTAGAATTACAGATTAAAGGACAGACAGAAAGTCCATAAAAAAACTTCTTGCACATAAAAAACAGGGAAAACAGACACCCCTCTCTGCTCCCTCCACATTCCCTATTTGAATCAAAATTCCATCCATGAAACACTGTCCCATTAAGTACTATCAAAAGCATACACTAAGCTTGTAAACATTTCTGCTGCATATAGGAAGCACGATCATCCTTGCAGAACTGACAGAGCTGTTTATAAGTAGCTGAAAATCTGACATTGTTGCACAAAAAATCCATGATAAGTTTAAGAAATCTTTACTGTCCCCCGTTCAATTATTGAAACAATTTAGTGGCAGCTGCGTAGAAAACATTGTTGACGTCATTCACTGCTAGTTCCCGCGCTGACAGCTCCATTTAACCATGGCAGTCAACACATCAGTGCAATATGGGAGAAATGTGCGTTTTGAGATTGTTGCCAAACATACCCAAAAATAAAGTTTTATGGAATTTTGGAATTTTTTCAAGAGATAAAGTAAAGTCTACATCTTCCTAGGAGATTTTTTTTTTTTAAACTCGCATCGCCAATTCAAAGCTAACATATTGAAATAATTGTATCTTGGAATGTTGATGAAAGTTATATCGTGTTCAACTAAGCAAGCTTCGGTATTTACTTTAATGCCTGCAATCCGATGTGTGCGCACACTCAGACATGCATGTAAAGCTAATTTCTATTCACTTCTATGACAATTTACAAACCCTTGTTGTTTACCAATCATTATGAGAAGGTAATACATTAGTTAAATGCACACATGTTTACCTAAATAAAACTCCACAGAATGTGAAATAAATGGCATTAGTTAATGAGTAGGTTAATTTCATTCATAAATCGTGTAGTTTTATTAAAATGAAGTAGGTAATCGCAGTTTGAACTGTTATGTCATTTCGGACGCAAGCCGTGAAGGGGCTGAAACACTGTTTTTCGCTCATATATAATGGGTATACGCTACCATTTCGGTGCACGCTGAACCCAACTGTAATTTCAGCGTTCTGACTGTAATACTGCTATCTATTTTGTCCACACTAAACAGTAACATATTCATTCACTCACTAGCTACTTGACGTTTACGCAGTGGAACACGTAGTTAGCTCGTTATCATCCATCATGTTAACACTGGCTAACCTTACAGTCACTTGATAGCATTTCAGACTTCTTGATGAGCTAACGTGTTTTATCCTGTAAATACCGCACTTAAAATATAAAAATGTGTCAATTACTAGCCAGCTAGCTCACTAGCTGGTCTTAGTTCCGTGTCAATGACTGTCAACTGCAAGAAATGTTGTTTTTTGCTAACATCGTAATTAGCTAGATAGCTAATGCGTTGAAAAGCTTGCTAACTGACGTTAGCTGGATAACGTAGCTATAGCTACCAAGCTGATATTTTAGACGTTCGGCAAAATCACAAATTGTTAAAAACCAGTTAACGTTCAAACATGTCCATAAAACTATAAAGAGCTGCAAATTAACTGAACGCATTCTTTTTTTCTACCTGGGTTGTTGCTGTTAGTTTACTTCCTCATCCAAAGGCCGTGACGGGAGCCCCGGGCCCCGCGGAGAGCTACCTCGAGGAAACAGAACTTAGGAGTCCGCTTAGAACTTCACTTGAGTCCAGGTTCACGTGAACAAGGCCCTGAATGAATCGCGCCAGCATACAAACTTCCTAGCTGTGAAATTGGTATTTTCTTTTACAAATGTATCCAATGTATAGACGAGATCATGTTCTGTGCAGGATTCACAAAGGGTAATTTCAACAACTACTGAAACTGCAATATCAAACTTGTCCTGCTGGCTAACTAGGATCCCAAACAGTTCCCTAGGCAAACAACACAAGTTGTGATGTCAAGTGTGCGTCTGACCTCACGCTGGCCAAACGTAAATGAGTTTGGTTTACCGAATTGCTAGTTTGACACCTTATATTAAGTGCTATTTAATATTAGTGGGACAAAGTGATCAAGCACATAAATATACAAATATAAAATATTAGCTACATTACCTGCAATTACCTTCTAATACTTTGCTGTTATGGAAACATACGGGCTGTTTTGTTTTGTTGTGTAAATTGGAATTTTAAAGAGCACGTAGCCTGCTCAGAAATATTGACTATGATATGTCACTCTCTGTACACCAAATGTATTCCTTGTGCTTTTGATGATACCACTATTTCGTGATATGCTCCTGCTTTCCCTCAAAACTGTCTTGCCAGCCACAGGGTTCCATTCACACGTTAAAGACGATTTATTTAAACAATTTGGAATTGATGCACACCAACACAGACAGAAAAGGAAGAAAAAAATCACACAACCTGAATGTAGATTTCAATGGTTTGGCTTTCATTATGATAAAAATGTGCACTGTGGCACAGAAACACCAAATAGCAAGAGGCAACATTTTCTTTTACAACGTTATATTGTACTACAATTGATCAGTCCATAATACAGTCTAATCTTGTTATTTCTCCTTTTTTTTAATCACATCAGGTTTTATAAAATCTACAAAAGCTATGATCAAATATATTGTTTTGCATTTCAGTAAGAAAATGTAAACAGGGATTTATTCTCGCGTGGGTTATATTTCTTTCTATTATGGCAGAATAGATAAAGCAAATGTCCCCGCTGATGTCCCCGCTAGCTTGTTCACTGTATGGAAAACCCCGTGCATAATAAAACACGCCCACACCATTCACTTTACTTTTAAACAACAGTGATCTATGCAGCGCTCTTAATGTGAAGAAAAAAACATATTCGCGCTTTGCTTCCGGGTTGCTTGTAACATTCTCAAAACAAGACCATCTAACCAGAGTTTACATTGTGAACAAAACGTTTCATTTAAAAAGTACCCTTTTGGACAAATATCATGTCAGATACGGTAAGAGACAACAATGGAACGTTTGACTTGTCTATAAATGGGCAAAATTATACAGTTTGACCGTTTTGAAGTAAAAAATGTTTAGCTACACAGGCATTGCTAGCTAAAGAGTTAGCTCATCCTGCTAGTGCTAAAAAGAGGCCGTGGCGGCCAGCCTAGCTAGCTGACTAGCATTTACTAGCGTTATTTTTACAAAGTTTATTTTGGTACACGTTCGATACTGTGACTTGGGCATTTCCAGAAGCCGAACGTACCCAGCTGACGTTAAAAGTGTAGGCGATGCAAAGTCTAGCCATGGCTAACTGGCTTCATGTATGGTAGCTAGTCAGATTTGCTGACATGACATACATCAAGCAGCCTTACCTCAGCATCCACCAGCATCAGTGACAATGCCACAGTAACTTAACACGAATATAAGGCTAAACGGCATGCCTGTCTTGTATTAAATTAGACGTGTGTGTTTTTGTTTTAATTTTAAAGGAGACGAAACCGTCAAGTCAGGATGGAGGTGAGAAGAAAGATGGAGAGTACATAAAACTGAAGGTGATCGGCCAGGTAAGATCATATGTCACTTATTTGTAGAATGTAATGTTGTAGTATGTATTGTCTGACAATATATTGACAAAATTACCTTGGAAATCCTACCATGAGATTGCTACTTTATAAATATCACTTAAAGGATTGTGTAAAATGTCTGTGGAAAGCTTGATTTTTAGTGAAGTGAAATTAAAAGATGCACCACCCCACACCATAATCCAAGTGTGCAAATATGCTTGTAGGACAACAGCGAAATCCACTTTAAAGTCAAGATGACAACACATCTAAAGAAGCTCAAGGAATCTTACAGTCAACGACAGGTAAATCTATTAACAACTTAATTGTCTCACTGGCCCTAGGGGCCACTGTTGTATTCTCAACTATGTGATGGCAAATATGTAAGTGACATTTGAGCTTCGCTGGCATTGACACAGTTCATAATCTCATGCTATTGTAGCAGTTATCAGCCTAATGCTGACTTGGCTTTGTTGTATGACAATTATACGGTTTTCTTCCAGGGCGTCCCTATGAACTCGCTAAGGTTTCTGTTTGAGGGACAGAGAATTTCAGACAACCAAACCCCTAAAGAGGTATTCCTTTCTTGACAATAATAGTAAATATGCAAAAAGTGCAATAGTATATGGATTGTGTTTAGAATTTTGTCCTATTCTAGAAAAAAGTTTCGATGCTAACCTTTTTTCCTGTGTATGTTAATCATTTGGTACTGGTCTTTGTCTCTCGTCTCCTCATGTCTGCCCTTGTTCATTTCCTTGTCCTCATCTCATTTATATCCCTTGGTGTTCTCTCTTTACTCAGCTTGGAATGGAGGATGAGGACGTGATTGAGGTCTATCAGGAACAGACTGGCGGACAACTGGAATGATTCGATTAAGTTTTATTTTATTTTTTTTCATTTTGTATTTTATTTTGTATGCTTATTCTTGGAATTTTTATCTTTCAAACCATCTGGATCAAACCAACTCTACTAGGGCTTCCAGTTGTGAAATGGCTTAGTCTCCCGTCAATGCAGGTTGGATGGCAGGATTTAAACCTGTATATTTATGTGGCTGCTGCTCATTTACAGTTGTTGTGGTCACACAGGCACTCATCAGTTTAAAGCATCATAACTTTGTTCAATGTTGCTATCCTCATCAAGTTCAGATCGTAAACCACAATTCATAAAAGTAGTCATAGCAGTATATGTTTAATTTTTTTTTTTTAAACTCATCCCTAATGTGAATATTAGTTCATGTCCAAAATCCACAACTGCTGTTGTTACCTGGGTACCGGAGTTTGATTTTAGAAGTAAAAAATATCTGCCAACAATGTTTTATCCCAGAAACCTACCTTTTAAGCAGTGTAATTCACTATTTAGTTGGTATTCCATAAGGATGAGAGTGCAACATTGGTGCATGGGCACCACTTTATTTTGTTATCTTTAACAGCCACATGTTTATAAACAAACCATCTTTTAATGAGAATGAAGAAATATTTTAGATTATATTAAGTTTCAATGCTTTCACATTTGATCTGTAATTGCTCAAGTTCATCCCGAGTCATTGCGATAGTTTTCTGAACAATAATGACCCGGTGATATTTAAGAAGACAAAAAAATGGTTTTATGATAATGTGTTCAGCGTGTACTTGTACTCAGTATTAGTGTGTAATTTGTCATGTATCTTATTTGGTGTCTTTTATTTATGTGTACACTGTACAAGTTAATCTGAGACCTAGCGATTATCATGGGTGATTTTAGTGTGACCCACTTTTTTTCTCAACTCAACTGGTTTGTTGTCAAGCCTGTCTGTCATTGATGATGTCTCAATGGATTGCTGCCCTCTGTTTCCTGTTATGTTAGCCACACAAAAGGTTGTTGCAGTTGCAGGATCCCATCTCCCAGAAGTATTGATGCAGATGGTTT
>JAVQJS010029075.1:0-10757 GCA_036024795.1 Galaxias rostratus | reverse complement strand
TAATGGCTTGATACACAAGTGAGATTACCCAACACACACACTCTCTCTCTCTCTCTCTCTCTCTCTCTCTCTCTCTCTCTCTCTGTCTCCCTCCCTCTCCCTCTCCCTCTCTCTCTCGCTCTGTCTCCGCGCTCGCCTCCTCCCATGCTTACCCCTCTGCATTCCGTCTTCCAGAGAGGTTAGCGTAGGTGGGCTCCAGCCTCGTCCAGGCAAACTAAGTGCAGTCGTCCTCCCACTGAACGCCAATCACCGGGGTTGACTGACAAACGGAGCAGCTGGCTGAGCTGATGACAGGCTAATTTACTTGAAGCCCATTGCAGGGAGGAGAGGGACGGTCGACAATGTGAATCCCCAACCCCCCCCCCGCCCCCAACCCAACCCCTCGGTTGTATTTGTCAATCCATCATTTGATTCCGCCAGGCCAAGGGGCTTCACTCTGGGAAGGAGGGAGCCATCAGAGGGAAGAGGAGGGATGCTGACTACAGGGGGCAGCAAACAGTCGTCACCGAGGCAGAGGCTGTCCTCGGCGCCGGCATGGCACACACATCCTCACACACACACACACACACACAGACACACACACGCACACCCAAGAAAGACGAGACCAACAGCGTCGAGAACAGCGACTGCCGCTGCCTTCCTTTAGCACATAGCCGATGACCTGGCAAGCCAGCGACATGTTCCTAGGACCGTCACGCCGTAATCACCACTCCACCGATGGCTAATCGAGCCATTTCAAACCCAGATGAAGGGGAAATACAATGGTGTTGCCACGGCAACGGCCCGCGGCCCACAATTGTCCCCCGTGCCCTATGTGAAATCGATGGTTCCGTCTCGCAGACACTTTTTCAGCGGCCCGTCCCTTACTTTGACCATTGAGTTATCGGTGTGCATTAATTACCCAGGAGGGTGATGGTGCAGCACAGCTGGTCGGGGATCACTGACTGGCCGCGTTGCTGAGCAACTCTTCAGAGCTCAGCCAGGAGCGGAGAGCGCCTCGAGAGAGTCCTCCCCTTGGGAATGCTGACCACCGTGTGCGTCATCTCTTCAAGTTGTGGCAGGTCTTAACAGTGAAAGATGGTCTATCAGAGTACAAATGTCACATTGGTAAAGACGAGGTTAATCACGGTCACTGGCAACGCTCACGTCCTTCCCTTGTTTTTACCAGAAACTATCCATAGATTGGGCCTTCTCATTTGTCCGGGGGTATGTCTGGCATAGCTGGTTGTGTTCTGTTAGCTAGAAGGGCTAAAGGTTGTCATCAATTTACAGACTGCACCCTTCATTTGTGCTCTGAGCAAAACTTTTAAAAAAGAAAATGAAGACGTTAGAAATATACATCTGTTGTTTGCTAGGGGAGTACCATGCACGCGCACGGACACACACACACACACACACACACACACACACACACACACACACACAAACACACACACACACACACACACACACACCTACAATTATAGCTGCCAAAAAAAGCCACCAACACTAATCACTGTAATTCTCTGCAGAAAACATTCTGTAATAAGTGGTCCCTTTATGACTGTGACTATAGTATGTTTCCCTGGCCAGGCAAGCATGTGATTGAAGGCCCAGTATCTGTCCAGGCTAATCTTTAGCACATAGGTTGTGGCATCAACAAGTTTTTAAAAGCTAAGGTCAAATGTTTTTTCGCAATGTTTAAAAGTATCACCCCAAAACAACAGAACTGTTTGCTTAACTAAATTGAGGTCACGTTGCAATATATTAATAACATCAAAGGCAGTCTGAAACCTTTCTAGCAATACCTTGAGTTTTGCAATTTTATCCCACAGACAGAAAGGATGGCGGCATGCCAAAGTCTGAAAGACCACAGAGACTGTCTTCTTTAGCTGATGGGCGATCAGTGCCATAGACACAGGCCCAAAGGGACTACATATTACTATACTGCTGTAATAGAATAACATTCAATCCCGCCTGCATCTTGATTTTCGTCTTTTTTTTATCCCACACAAAAGTCAAATATGGATCCCATGGTTAAATCCATTTCCCATTATCCAAGGGCAATAGGAGGCCATGATGTGTGTGTGTATATACTCTATGGCTTTCTACTGATAGCTAAAGATGTAAGTATATGCCATGATGTGCTTGAGTTATGGTACTTCTGCTCCGTGCTCTCTGCCTGTCACCCTCCAATCAGCACAGCCTGCTCTCCAAGACTGTGACACCTGCAGGAACACCATACATTTTTCTGAATTGAGAGTGGAGCGTTATGGCACTAGACACTGTTGGTGCGTGTTAGTGAATGGCGGCACATGGAACGCCTGTGCCTTTGCTCCCGTCAATTACCAGGAAATGAGATGTTTGAGGAAAATAGGGCTCTCAGCAACGTGCCGCTGTTCAATATTGATTCAAGGAGGCAGATTCGTGAGGAATTTGGAATTGTGTCAGCAAGCTCTTTTTCAAGATAGATGCACAGCTGGAGGCATCAGAAAAAAATGATAGGATTGATACTTAAATGAACAGGAAATTGTTTGACAATGGAAGAATAATCTTCATAAATCCTGTGTATTTTATGGCTTTAGACAATTCTTCATATTTCCTCAAGATTCCTCACAATGAGTGAGCTGACGAAATCTCGATACACGACATTGAGAGGAATTCAATATTGCACCGGTCCTTTATTAAACAAATATCATGACATTGAGTCAGGTTTTGGCAATAACTCTCCCTAGATCCTATAAAACAAACTTGTAAAGTCTGATACCAGTCACTACTTTTGACAGTGAAGTAGACTTGGATTTTCACTCTGGCTACAAAGGACAGGAAGAAGGGAACAGAGGTTTGCTGAATTTATACACTGTTATCGAAGGGCTTTGACAGGCTTAAACGATAAAGCCAGTTTGCAGAGGTGTCAAAAGCCTTCCTCAAAGAAGCCACACATTTTACAAGTGTTCATACTGTCCTTAGGAAACGGTGACACGACTAGTGTTTGAAATCGTCAGTTTTTTTCAGATCAGATATCTCTTACCTTTGCAGAACTTTTAGGGGGAAGGAATGCTTGGAAGTAACGCCTGTGTTGTCACCTGCTTTAAACAACCAAAATGGCAGCCCTCCTCCTGTGAGTCGAGCGCTGCCTTAATCCGTGCACACATTGAGCTTTGGCACACCGCGGGCTAGGCAGACACCCTTCGCTGGTCCTACTCATTGACTTTCTAATACGCAGTCATGTATATTATTGCTTTGATTTTGGGGCTCTTCCCGCCGCAAAGAAAGCACCAGTGAAAAGAGAGGCAGTAGGATCCATTTCCAGTTTTAATTAGCTGCCTTTGTAACTTTTAACAGGCACACATTCAGCCCAGCATTATCCCTTCAAAGCTTTAATTAACAATTGCCTCTTGGTTTCAGAACATCAAAAGGTGGGGGGTGATGTGGGGGTGGGGGGTGAGAGCATGTCACTGTGCCTCTGTGCGGCTGTAGGCTACCCTGGTACTGTCGGGCCAACGCGGCAGGCTGCCTACCAGCATGGGTTTGAGAACAGAACTATGGAGGTGCCTGATTTTTCACACACAATGCGTGTTGACTATGTCTTGCTCCATGTGAGGGAAATGACTAAGGAATATTTAGGGAAGTGATGGCGGGAGGGATACAAATCACTGAAAATCTACAAAATGTTTTTTCCCTTGTTCTGGCCGGGTATAATTGCTTTGTGTGTAACTAGGCCGAGAATGCAGAGGATGCATTAGAGGATTAGGCCCTAATCTGAATGTTGCACCTCGCATTCAAACCAGTGAAACATTTTCCAGCTGAACGAAGCAATGCGCATTATCACCAGCGTTGTTGGTCTCCCCATTTTTGCTCTTAATATGGCGACAAGAACAGAAAAAATGCCAAAAATTGTTGAAAGCTTTGGACTCAGCTGACAACTTATGTTATTGTAGGCATATTTCGGACACAAAGAGTACGTAGTTATACACCACCGCGTTAGATTTTGCATCATTATAAACCCCAGCAGACACACCTCACTCCTACCAATGTCGTTTAGCAATGATTTACTTCTCATCACGACAATTCAGCAATGTCTCTTACGTTTTCGAAACATGTCTCAGTCCCACAACGTCAACACTTTCTCCACACACTGGTGCCAGACAAGCATGGGAGGAAGATGGCATTCTGCATCTGTGCCTGTCAGTCTCTCCGGCTACTGGAGCACCTAGCAGACTCAAATGTGTCACATTTGTCCTACGACGATACACATCTGCTCCGAAGACAACTTATCAATTTAACGACTTATCCGGAGTTGTATTTAATGTTTTGAGTTTCCTCCTGCCATACCTGAGATACAACGATGACTCGAGTTAACCTACCAAAAGAACAATATCATTAGTAATGGACTGATTGACAGCTGTGTATGGTTGGATAGAGTGGAATATCCTGCGGCAACTAATGCCACCACATGTAATACATTTTTGAAAGGCTAAATTATGAAATGCCAGCATTCTTGTTGGATGACAAACGGAAAGCCCTTTTGTCAATTCACGGCAGATCGATAACATTTTCAGGAGACATTTCCGTAAAGCCATAGAAATTAGATAAAAAGACATTCAGGGAAACCTATTACTTTCAAAGACGTTCATTTCGTTTGACATCGACAAAATGTAATGCGGTTGCAATGATCTCACCTCAATGTTTTACCTCAAGGCCTTCATATAATTAGTCCTCGCCGATGCCAGATCTGGCATTGTACCACGGATAAACGAGAGAAAACTATCCTGCTGACCAAGAGAATGAATAACCTTTCACAAGCTCCCGCCCCCTCCAAAAAGGTGACGGCTCCATTCCATAATCATGCTGATATGATATATACGTGTATAAAAGAGAAACCGTAAAACATGAATAGAACAAGGGTCGATTCCACGCAGAAAATCTACTGTGGGCCCACACGCAATTTTTATTAGATGTTTCAAGGACCGCATGAGTTGAGAGAGAAATCTCATTATATTGCATCTCTCCTCGTCAAGGTTGGCCTCCAGTGAGATGTGAAGTCATGATATTGATGCCGTTCCTCAAAGACATCAGAGTATTGGCAAGAGGGGAGGCATGCTGAGAGGAATGTCATTGATTTGCCCGTGGAAGTCCCCCGACAGCCAAGGCAGCGCCACTGTCGTCCCCTTGATTTAGTTACAGGCTTCTGAGTCCAGGGTTTTAATTGGTATGTACCGCCATGATTACAATCGATACACGTGCATGCTGGGAGAATAGGGGGGGAACGTTCCCCTCGGTTGCCCTCTTCTTTTCCCCTCTCTCAATTTAAGCTCGGGTAAAAATCAAGTCCCTGTGAGCATAGTTGACTTTAAAGAGCTTAGTCGAATCCGAGCTACGATTTCGGAAGAAAGGGGGGTGGGGTGGAGGGGTTGTGCAAAAAATGTAAATAACCGTTGAACGAGGGAGTTAAAAAAAAACTGAAGCTTAGTATCAGTGTGTTAGGAAGAGAGCCAAGCTTTTGAAGGCCTTTCCAAGTTGGCTTTAGCTGAAAGGGGCCAGTCACTGTGTAGGGCTCTTGTCGGCAACGCTCTCCTAGCCTCTATAATCCGCTATCTCCCTGCCGCTCCTGTGCACTCACCCATTGATTTTGGACACCATTTTGTTTTCAATTAATCTTTTATCGCCCAAGCCTGTGCAACTGCATCCTCAATTTGGGCCAAAAAACGCAATTGTCCATGCCATGCCTTACATCCGGGCGGCTGATCGAGGCTTTCAGCTTCAACCGGCCACATTGTCCTCCGTTTTGGAACCTGGCTGCATTGTGAGCATTGCCAGGCAAACACATGGGGGAATAGGGCATGCTATGCCTGCTATCTGTACCTCGTCCAGTGGAATTAGCATCCTTTTATGCAAAGCTGTCTGCGCCACGCTCTGAGGTTTAAATTCTCCTTCTTTGGTCTGACGGTTGGCTGCGGAGGTCGGCTGTGTTTCCAAGCCTGTTTACTTGTTTTCCTCTCCCCAAAGTGACACACGGCCCGGCGTCTGAGGCCAACGTGACGACAGAAGAGGTAACAAGCCGCCACGTGACAGGCAGCGTGCTCAAGCACAGCCGAAGCCTTTCCAAAAAGAGAGTTTTCCCAAGATTTTGCATCGGTATGCTACGCTAACTCCCCAGAGACTCCCCCTTGTTAGTTTGCTAACGGCTAACCTAGTACGACTTTAACTCCACCAACACATCATGTCTAATAGCCATGCACTGCCCTTCTTGTGTCAGCATATGAACCTTTCAAATCCAGAAAGAGTCTTTCTGATTCTCATGCTTTCTAAAGGCTCGGTTGTTAACGGAGCTGAGCATTCGTAGAAGAGGAGGGGGGGGGGGGGGGTTATGTACGCTCCCAGCATTCACCCTCGTTAGCCTTTCCGCGTTACCGGGATGCTCTGATGCAACATGACAGGACAGGCTTTCATAGCCATGTTGGGGCGAAAGCCTTCAAATGCTGGCACGGTACTGTTTTGTAGTTGTAGTAATAATAGCAGTGGAGGGGAATGTCGACTGGCTGCTCTCTAGGGCCCACAGTGTTTTGTTTGCCTTTAGAGTAACAGGGCATTTTATACCCAAGAGAAGACCATCTGCCAAGACTCTGAGATTGTACTGACAGGGCGCTCTATGGCTATACTTACACTCCCATCTCGTCAGAAATAGTGGGAGTCTTGATGCCCTATTCAAACCCCTTAAACACACCGCCACACACCCTGTCTTCTGTGCCGCCAGAATTAAATGATTAAACAACCACAGCTGACTCCCTTCTTTGCTGGAGGTAGTCTTGGACTTAGTTGATGATTTGGGAAAGAAGAGAAAAAGTCTCTATGTGTGTATTTGTACTGTGTGTGTGTGTAGTTATGCGATTGATTAATATCATGAGTGAACCCTGGGCTGTAAGGTCCCTGGAGGGGGATGAAAGGCAGGATGAGCGGAGAGAGGGATTGTGCGCAGGAAGGGCATTGAGGAGATCATCGGAGATCATCGGAGGGGGGACATCAGACGAGAACAGAGCGGAGAGGGGTCCTAGGGCTTCGGAGAAGAAGCGGGTCGGTGGGGCAGGGGGTGTGTGGATGCAGAGGAGATGCAAGAGATTGAAAATGATCAGAACCCAAGGGTTGGCAGCTCTCCCGGCAAAGTTTCCAAGGCTCTCAGGAAAGAGGAAAGCAATCTTGATAGGGAAGAAGGAAATGAGAGATGGAAGTCAAATGAAAGACAGAGAGAGAAAGAGAGAGAGAAGAAAACGTGTATCGCCAAAAAACATAGTTGGACCCAATCACTCTGTGGTTCGCGTGCCTCAGTCATTTCTCGAGTCCATATTTAATTAATGGGGTGGGTTTGTAACTCCCCATGAAGAGAATAACCAATTCTGCGTCTCCCACAGCAGAATCAAATCTGCCGCTTGACGATGGGAGGATGGCCCCCTTCCCGGGAGACATTAGTCGTCCTCGTCGTGCCTGTTTTTAAAGTTGTGCTTGTGATGTTGGTCCAGGCAAACAAATGGGCTGATTGCGATGCACGTCACAGGCCCAACCTATGACTAATACAAAAGGCCCTGATTGGTGCACGTCGCCCGCTGCTAAAAAACATCCAATAACAAGATCTGATGATGAGCAGGGACGGCCATCGATCTGTTAAGACACCACTCTCCCCCGTCTGCCAAACCACACACAAATATGCAGCCACTTGTCCCAAAATAGTATGTTGAAGTATGTCGTCAAGGGTCTGCTGCTCTGATTGCTTCCCTGTACGGGATCTTATACAAATGCTTAATGAACAGCCATTGGAAGGGAGTAGATATCTGCAGAATCCCCATCGGAACCTTAGAAACAGACCCTAGATAGGTGGAGGTGGAGCAGCAGTAAGAGCAGAGACATGGTGTGGTGGGGCAGTGAGCAGAGACATGTTGTGGCAGTGAGCAGAGACATGGTGTGGCAGTGAGCAGAGACATGTTGTGGTGGGGCAGTGAGCAGAGACATGATGTGGTGCAGCAGTGAGCAGAGACATGATGTGGTGCAGCAGTGAGCAGAAGCATGCTGTGGTGCAGCAGTGAGCAGAAGCATAGTGTGGTGCAGCTGTGAGCAGGAGCATGCTGTGGTGCAGCAGTGAGCAGAAGCATAGTGTGGTGCGGCAGTGAGCGAGCCATTGGCACCACATCACTTGTAAAAACCTGGTTGGGATTCATTCTGCAAAGGCCTTTTTAAGTGTGGTTGGCCTCCCTATTTGGTATGCCAGGTGCCATCCTACCTTCTAGTATTCACTTTTCAATTCTATTCACTCATTCTGGGTTTTCTAAAGCCTTCACTACAATCAGTGATGGTGCACGCAAATAATATCAGCGATTGACGGTAAACAACGTTGTCTTCATTCAGATACCAATCTGTTGTTGTCCACGATCGTATAGAGCAGTCAAGTTACATGGAAAGGGACTTGGAGACCCCAATTACCTTGTATGTAAAGCTCACATGCACGATTAGACGAACGCTGGGTATTGGACTGTGACGCCCCAATGGGAGGTTAGCGTGAACATGTTTTGAGTGCACAACGGACCGGGGCATGGTTCCAGCTCAACGTACTGCGGGAGGCAAGCGTGCAAAAAAACATTCTGAATTCGTAGCCGCCCTCGATTATTTTAACGCAGGATGACAGCCAATCGTTATTGACATCAGAAAGGAGCCGCTCACAATTTGGGATGACGTGCCATTGTTGGACTGCGCCCTCCGTAATATGTGTGGCGTTAGTTGCATTTTCAGGGCCTATTAGGTCGAGATTGACTGAGAACATAAGCGACAGGTTTGACCTTATCGTGGAAATGGGGAATACATTTACCAGACAAGGCTTTTTGGGCATTTCGTAGTGTACCTTCACTGCTGTCATGTATTTGCCGACCAGTTTGACTTCTTTAATATTTCCTCCCGAGGGAAGCCAAACCAAACAGCGCTTTCACACTTCTAATTGGCTGGCGGAATGCTCAAGCCAAGTTCAGACACCATGTGCGTGGGATTCATGGCAGATAAGATTAATTTAGTCACCTTGATATACGTATTAGCCAGCTCTGATTTGATAAGATGCTGCTCTTACGTCTCATAAATCTGAAATTAATCTGTTCAAACTTGTCACTCAGAGCTTCCCCGATCAAAACAGGGATGCATTTGTATTCAAGTGTCTTATGTTGAGCTTCAGTCTTTGATGGTTAAAGTTAAGGAATCTGCGCTGCTCTGCTATTACATTGCCCAAACATTAACCTGTGATTTTTATATGGTATGTTTATGATAGCAGGAACACAACATTGTTATGTGTTCTTTATTTTTAAATGTCTGATCATGACCATTAAAATCCTAGTCCTAACACACCAGAATGGAAAAGGAAAACAGTATATAAAACAGATGACTTATTTTTTAGCTATTGTAATTAAGAAAAACCGGCCGTTTAATATTTGGTCTGATATATCGTTTGATAATTATTTCCTTGCTTTTTTTACATTGAGACTGACTCTTTTTCTAATGTGAGACTGAAACCTCATTGGCAGAAAACGTTCGACTTACTGTCCAGGCGTTTGCCCCCCACCCCACCCACCATCACCACCCCTCATTGTCCGTGTTTCCGGTTTCTGCTCTGTCTTGGTCTATGAAGTTGCGTGCTCATGCTTACACGGAGGTCCGCTCCGCCCGCCTGATGGATGGAGAGAGGAGATGGGGTTGACAGATTTGTGGTGCTTTGATGATCCGGGGGGTTGGGGGTTGGGGGATCCCCGAGTCAAACGGCACCCATCTCGCCACTGACAAGTGTGACACGTCCTGCCACATTAGAATTTTTTTTTAATATCCGTCTTGCGTGTCTGTAAATGTGTGTGCCAAAATGTGACAAAGAGATATGACGTATTGCATCAAATGTGTGTGTTTGTGTGCATTATAAATAACATGACACTGACAAATGCAAAACTTTCTATACTTTTTGTTTGTCAGCCCCTGTCAAAACAACAGGAATAAATCTCCTCTTCGGACGCCACGTCTACTCCACAAGTAGTTTTGCTTGGTTTGTCGCGAGCAGCAGTCATAAACACAAGATGCAAGGCCTGAAGACAGAACCGCAATTAAGAAACAATCTGTTTGCTTCTAATTAAGCGGACTGCGCCAGCTTGTCTAAATCAGACCCAAACTTGACAACTTCAAGCAAGGTCAAAAGAAAGTGTCACAACATTGCGCCGCACGCTTTTTACACAAGCACAGTGAATTGTGGGGTTGTGGGGACGCGGAGCGCGAGAGCCGTCACACCAATGGGGGCCGCGGTGTCGAAAGGAGCCCAGGGAGTCGCCGGAGAGTTCCTCACCACGCCTTGGCCGTGATTCTTAAGACGGCCAGTCAGAGACGGAGAGAGAGCGAGTCGGCAAACACACACCGTCTCCCTCTTAGTTTGCGTTGCCGTGGTGAAGGGAGTGGGGTTGGGGTGGGGGTTCTACACTGAGAGCAGCTGGGAGGAGCGAACATGTCAACTCATGTTAATGTTCCTCTTTGCCCCCGACTATTTATATTTTAACTCACGGAGGGGGTGAAAAGAGGGTAGACAAATCACTAAAGAGATTGTAGTCCTTTTGGAAGGGTGTGTGTGTGTGTGTGTGTGTGTGGTGTGTGTGTGTGTTTGTGTGTGTGTGTGTGTGTGTGTGTGTGTTTGTTTGTGTGTGTCTGTGTGTGTGTGAGTGTGCGTGTGTGTGTGCGTGCGTGCGTGTGTGTGTGTGTGTGTAAAGCTGCACGTC